>VZSF01010240.1:0-200566 GCA_013398295.1 Chionis minor | reverse complement strand
ACCCACCCCCCAAAAAAAAAACCCCAACCAAAAAACCCAACCCTGCATCCAGTCTCATTCAGTTTAGCTCCCTATGGACTTGTAAGGGGCAGCTATGATTTGTTAAAGGATAAACTTTGCATTAGAAGATGTCTGTAGAATGCTTTGGTATGCTCTGAATTGGTTCATTGGTCTTTGGGGAATTAAGACACCTGGTGGTAATGAATGAGGCTATTAAAGCTTTCTAGAATAAAACTGATTCTATTACTAATGAGATGTAAGGATAAAAGAACATTAGCTGTATAGTTTGAACTCTTAATAGTCTTGCAATAGTAGAGATGGTTGTAAGCTGCAGGAAACAAAGACAGGGTTTGAAACTGTGTTTCTTGATGTCTTACTCGTTTTGGTGCCTGAGCTACGTTGGTGTCTCAGGGCTGGAATCGCAGAATGGCTGAGGTTGTAAGGGATCTCTGGAGGTCATCTGGTCCAACCTCCTGGCTCGAGTAGGGCCACCTACAGCTAGCCTTGTGATAGAAAATGTTATTTATTTACATCTATGGTAAGGTAGCACCCATGTGGAGCAGACAAAGAGCTCTGTATTTCCTAATCTGTTTTCCAACTTCGTTGTTGCTTACAGTAAATGAGTGTTGGGACATCCTCTAACAATTCAGGGAAACTTTCATCTTTCTCCTCGCTCCTACCTTCTTTCCCACTCTGCCACTCTTCATCCTTCTTAATTAACTGGGAATTGAGTTTAAAAGTGGTGTTTCAACACCCAAGACTTTTTTCTAATAAATCTCCGTACAACAGACTTAAAATCACCTGGTTGGACTCAGGTAGGCAGTTATGTGATTGCACCAGCAATGAAACATTGTATCAGTAGGGAAATGGGGACATGATTACGTGGATTAATCTCTTCCCCTATATGGATTAATCTCTCCCCCTACATATTCATTCTGGAGGAAGCTGTTACAGTTGTACACTGCTAGTTTTCTGTAAAAGAAGCCTTGAGTTAGTGCAGCTTTTACTACTTCTGCTTGGTTTTGGCAAAAGGGTGTCTCAGGCTTTCCAAGTGTGAATAGCAGCCTCTTGCTTGGACCTTTATCATGATCTCCCAGGATGCTCTTTCTTTTCCCAGAGGGGAAGGTAATGGAGACTGGGGGTGGGGAGGTGAGATGGGGGCATGTATTGTGGGGAAACTCTTTCAAGGCCTCTTCATGATAAAATGTTTCTTGTTTTCAACAGAAAACTGAAATTTCTCTGTGGAGATGGATGGGAAAGACCTGCTTTCGGCTACAAAATGTATTTGGGGTCCTCTTTGGGGACAAGGCTCTGACTCCTGTACACAGGGAAGGAGGAGAAGATGGGTAACAAACTTCCCATGTTATTGCTGTAGTATTTATGGTTAGTCTGGTCAATCGAAGGAGAATTGCCATCCAAGACATTGGTTCTTTGTGGCAGGGAGTCTGGCCAAACTGAAAGCAATGGCTCACTCACAAGCTGTTCTTTGTTCGAATTTTTCTTTTTTTAATCTGTGCTGCAGATAAGTGTTTTGTTCGAGGAATAGGGAGTGGAATAGTCAGGTAAAAGAGGAAACCAAGGTGACTCAAGATTTGTGTTGAATGTGTCTCTGTGGTCCCTGTGCAATTCTGGTGGAACATCTTGTGTCTGACAAATGACAAATAACGCTCAAGTTTGGGCTGTTGTGGGTGGTGATGTTTGCTTTTTTTTTTCCTTGACTATCTTCCACAGGAAGATTTCAAGTTGCAGGTTTAGTATCTTACTCCCTTCATTTTAGGGAGATTGATCTGGGTGAGTAACGTTCCTGTGGGCATATGCTTTATTATTGAATAGGGAAATGGGTTACAGTGTTGTCTTGCACTTTGTATAGAAAATAAGAGCAGTTGTTACTATTATTAACAAAGTAGGATGACCACATGTGCACATTGCTATAATCTATGCAGCAAGATGACCCTTTCCAAATACCTGTTCTGTGGAAGGAGTGGTAGTGATGAGCTTTCTCCCGTGTGCGCTAATTTACCAAGTCTGTGCGCTTGGGTACTAATATGGTAGATGTCTTGGAAATATCTGTAATAGCTACAGAAAGCAGTAGAGTACAGATGCCTTTTTTCTATTGAGTCGGGGTTGAAGGGCTATGTTTTTCTGAAAATGTTCTCAGTTCCTGTATAATTGATTGGGAGGGGAGGAGGGGTTACAGCTGTATGGTAGACATCTTAATCAGTGAGGCTATTTGTACTATTAAACAGTATACTCTTTAGAGCTAGGCACTTAATAACAAACTAAGCTGTCAGTGGTGCTACACGTACTACTTGGAGAGCTTAAAGGCTGTAATATTGAGATAACAAAGCTAATGTAAACATCCTTTATAGTTCATGAGGTTAACTTTCTACTTGCCCAGGCTTTTGATAATTAGTTTCCTTCATGTCTACCACTTGTATTGCCCCTTCTTTGTAGAGTTCTTCTCGGGTTCAGCAACTTGGTTCGCAGTCTGGCTTTAATCTTTGCTTGTGCGCTGTCCTCTTTGAAAATACTCTGTAGTTCTTCAACGGAAGCACATGCAGTTGTCTTTAATCTTGGCTTTGCCATTCTATCTGAGCTGCTTGGCATAATGCTTAAATAAAGCTTTAGAGAAAATTCATACATTCAAGTAATTTGTGAATTTACCTGTACTTCAGAGAACGGGAGGAAGAAGGAGCCTGTGTATTGGCTGCTCAAGAGAAAATAAGTTTCCAGTTAGTGTGCTAGAAAGAACTTGCATAAAAATTAGGTATTCCAAATCCTTTCTCTTGTCCCCAAATTACATCTGAGATGATGATCTTTATGTTGATGCTACTTTATGGCCTCTGGAGCTTTTTGGGTTGTTTTTAATTTATAGCGGTTCTTATTCTTCCCTCTTTCCCTTATTTTTGTCATGCTGGAAATATTTGGAGCAAAATCAAGCTCTGGAAATAAACAGATTTATTACACCGTTCAAAGTGTATCCTGCTCAATGGACAGCTGGGATCCGCACAGAAGAAAAGTGTTTCTTGAAAGGCAGTGCGGGCAGCAGACTGTATCACTGGGAAGTAAGAGGATAATTTTTATAGCAAATTTGTAGCGAGCTTGGAATGTTGTCAAGTATGGGATGACAGGCAGCCGACATGGAAAAATTTGACTTCCAATACCATTGCGCTCTAACTGTTTTGTCATTATTTTGCAGCGCTCATCTTTTATTTAATTTTATGATCCAAACTGGAAAATAAACTATTTGAACATTTGGGAACAGAAAGTGTCAGCCTACTTTAGTCTTGACTGAATCACTTTCTCTTTAGCCTTCTTTTTCCTCCCATCTGTCTTTTCCTCCACCCTGGCGCCTTCTTAAGTTTTTGACCATTTCTGGTCCAAGTTATCTGACAAGAGAAATGTTCTGCGGGTTAGTGTCCTTTCCATTAAAAGTTTTGGTAGAAACAAAGCAGGCAAGCTGGCCAGTCTGCTCTGCGTTTGTCCGGTTGCCCAGGCTGCTCATCTAATGGGTTCCTCCAGGGAGCGTGTCCCAGCTCTGGCCAGAGTTTTCTTCCTGTCCTCCATGTAGTGAATTACTGCCTTTTTCGGTTGTGTTGTTTCTTTCCTTGAATTCCATAAAATGGACACTTCTGAACAACTCCAGTTAAGACTGAGGTTTTTAGGATTTCTTTTTTTTTTTCCCCTCCTGAAATACTTGTTTATATAGTGATCAGTCTCATGGGATCCTCTGCTCAACTGGGGCCTTCCTGGGTTGTAGTGATGAGCGTTGGTGTTTCTTTTGTTTTTGAAAAGCTAATAAAAACATCCTCTTTTTTCCTTTTTTTTTTAAACAGTCTTACATAGCTAAATGAATCTTCATCTTGGAGATAGGAAAAGGGTGCAAAAGGATGTTGAGAGGTTTGCGTGTGCAAAGACTTACTCACATGATCTGAATAAATCTTGGTTGTCATAAAGGAGGAGAGTACACCTTAGAATGACCTAAACAGAAGCTCTTCCTGCAAGTTGTTGGCGGATAAAGTTTTTCACCTACTGTTCTAGCCTGGTCTTGGCTATAGGCTTTAAGTATATAATCAAAGCTGACCTTTCTTTCCTTTCCTTTCCTTGCCACTTGGCACTTAGTTCTGCGTGGGTATCAAGAATGTTTGGTTCACTAGCTAAAAAATCCTAATTGCAGTATATTCGACACCGCGTATGTATCACATGTCAATCTTAAAGGTCTATCTGATGTACTGACTAGGCTTTCATAGGGTTTAAAATTTGTGGTTTTATTACTTAGTGATAAAGAATAACTTAGTTTATTTTGAGTGTTTTGGTGATGGTGTGTTTTAAAGGAATATTGGTGGTAGCTTTCAGCCTTTTGAGAGCTAGGTGTGACAGTAATAACGCATGGAGAGAGTTTCTTTTAAAAGATGCTCTTCTAATAAAACTGCAAGAGCATCTCAGACAGCTTTGGCGATATTGATCTTAAGGTTGAGATTTTCTGCATTTTCATAACACAAAAGTAAAAACGAATTTCAGTGTTACCTGTGGGTGTGTGTATGAGAAAGGAAGATAATAAGGCTGACAAATTTGGACAGAATCCAATAATTAGTGAATAGGGCTACTAATGCTTCTGAACTATGAATCCACTTAAGGTCCTGTGCTTTGAGTCATATTTTCCTAGGCTCCACGTACACTCAGGGAGAGGAAGGAGACAGCAAAAAAGGAGAGTCAAGAGGTATCTCGTGCTGTGTTCTCTGGGTGTTTTGGAAGGGTATGAGAGGAGTGTGTGTGTGTGTGTGTGTACGCAGATGCGTACATGTGGCTGGTGTGATTTTTGAGCCGAAGGCTCGCATACAGTGGCTAGTTTGCCTATTTTAAACATTTAGGTGAACTTTCTCTCCTCAAAATCTGCACCGCTAAAGCAAAGGGGTACCTGAGATGGAAGAGGAGCTGTTGTCTGTAGTATATCAGTGTGCTACTCTGCTAGCTGCAAGGGACAGACATTTTTTGGACAAGGTAGTTGGGCATGAAAGCTTTTACCAGTCTCTAGAAGCGGATGTGATATACGGCCCTGATACTGCAGCACTTCCATCTATAGATTTTGACTTGTTTACCCAATCCTTTCCCTCTTCTAACTGGAAAAGCAGAAAGAAATACAAGCTACCATCTGCAGCTGCAAAGCTGAAAGAGCAAAAATGATGTCAAAGGAAAAAAAATCATCATATAAAAGCACAAATACTTTTAACTTCAAGGTTTTCAAGAGGCTGATAGTGTCCCAAATACCTCCAGCCGTGTGGTCATCTTCTGTAACAACTTAAATCATTGTAAGAAATGGAACTGATGGCTAAAATAACTCTAGGGATAATGTATTTAAAAAAGGTAAGGAAGTTGAGGCAACAATAAAAACCAACAGTTTAAAAAATGCTAATGAAGCTTAAAGTAGCTGAAAAGTTTGTGATAGCTGGGGCTAAAGGACAGCTGGCTCCTTTGGCAGAAACTAACTCAGTCTTAATAGTGGTGGGATAGAGGAGTCTGGTGTTCCCTCCATGGGGCTCCAGAGCAGAGTGGTGTCATGGTACCATATAGTAGCAATACTGTGAAAAATTCAAT
Source organism: Chionis minor (assembly GCA_013398295.1). NCBI lineage: Eukaryota > Metazoa > Chordata > Aves > Charadriiformes > Chionidae > Chionis > Chionis minor. The sequence goes on along the minus strand of VZSF01010240.1, from coordinate 194,971 downwards.
TCGTATTTTCTTTCACCAGTAGCTACTGTCTGTTTAATCTGATACTTACTCAACATTGTTGTAAAAAGGCTGAAAAATGATCTACCGTCACAATTACTAACCATCCTGTTATCTAGGGAAAGTTGAATCGGGTGTATTTTCATTGCATCAGTCCCATTTTATTGATTAAAACTGTAGTGATAGCCTTCATGTTTAGCAACATAATTCCTTTTAAGGAAACTTATTTGCATGGTTAATTCAACTCAGACAAAAAATGCAGAATTCAATACTGAGAATAATTAACCAGAGTAGCAGCTTGCTGAAGGGTGCAGTGGATTCTCTGTCACATGGAGTCTTCGAGTCAAAATTAGATGTGTGGTATTTTCCAAGTGGTATTTTCTGGTTAAGCTAATGGGCATGAGATGAGTGAAGAAGTTAGTGTGGGGCTCTAGAAGGTGGTATGTGGGAGATTGAGATTATTATCGTGGGTCCTTCTGGCCTCAAGGTCACCATGGTTGCCACATACCATTCCTGTGACGAAAGGTGAAAAATCATGAGTTGTCTGGTAACGAGCACAGATGAAGAGACCTTAAGGGCTATTTCTCTGATAGCTGAAGTCCTCAAGTCTTGACTTCTTTGAGAGTAACAAACATTTGACTCCTAGCTTAACGTTTTTATACAAAGTAGTGGCCTTCATTTTAGGCTCGTCTTAGTTCTAAGATGGTGGATAATTAGGATTATTCTTACACCTCACTGTGAGCTGTGCTGCTTTCTTTTTTTTCCCCCTGCTTTGCAGCAACTCTTACCCGCTTAAACATTTTGTCTGTTTAATTTTACCCTGGAGAGTTTGCCTGTCCAGCTCACAGTGAGATGGCAGGAGTGCTTATGGTGGCATAAGGAGAAGAGGGGAGCGAGGTGTGGGGGAGGAAATCACAGCCATTCTCTGGGGATGGAGAAACCACTTCTTTCAACAGCATGCTCATTTATGCTGCTTTAAATGCTGACAGTTATGCTGCAAGATGACTCTGTGCTCCAGAAGTATGTCTGAAGGAGGAACTGAGTTGTAATGCATAAAAATCCTTTGCAGAGCAAGCTAGTTCGGAGGACAAACTTTTCCTCAGAAAAGATGTGTCAAATAAAGCCACTGTTGTTTGAATTCCCAAGTTCTTTTCTCTAGCCTCTTCTCTGTGAATCCATCCTCTTCCTACAAGTGCTGCTTGATTTAAGGTTAATGTCAGATGGGAAATATGTGGCTGTGAAACTACTAACATGGAACTAATGGAATGATTTTAATTCCTTTAAGTGACCTATCCATTTTTGGCTTTATTACTGCATGGTCACTGCTTCCCTCAGTGCTTTGAAAATTCGAGCTGGGGGAGGGGGAAGCTTTGTGCACAACTTAAAATATCCATTTTGACAAAGGTTAGAAACTTGACTGGAGGGGCAGCTCTTTCTTCTGTGTTGCCATTTGTCTGGGCTGGACAGCTTTCTTGAGCAGCTCTCTGCATGTTTTTCTTTGCTTGGCTTATGAACTTGTTTCACCCTGCTCCTGGGCTTTATCCTATCTATGAAAACTGGCGTGCTTGCTGCCTGACCAGCAGTCTTCCTCTGTTGATCGCTTTTCCCCTTCATTTTTAAGGTCTCCCCAAAGAAGGGTGGGAAGAAATGGAAGTCCACTCAGCTTTAACATCACCAAAATTGCGGTTCACCTGTAGCTTAAGCCACAAACCTCTTTAGCGCCATACGCTGCTACAAAGGTATGGAAAGGAAAGAAGGGCTGAGGGGGGAGGCAGGCTGATTTCCAATGGAGAATTTTTACTGTCTTTGAAACTGGCCATTGCCACGGCAGACTTGCAGGGCTAAAGGCTGTGATATCTGCCAGAAGTAAAGAAATAAGATCCTCCCGTGGGGCTGGTAAGGATTCTGAATGAGAAAAATCCACTGATTTCCCATGTGTTGGGGAAAATGATGTTGTGAGACTCCAAGTGGCAAAGATCAAATCCTGCTAGAAGTGGCCTGAAGATGGGGTAGGGACAAACTTCTGAAAAACTAGAGGTTACATCTTCCATCTGAGTTCCTCACTTCTGCTGTTGGGAGGTGGAAGCATGATAGCACGTGGGATTGCCTTGCACAGCAAATGCATAGACCCTTTGCTACGGATTCAACTTGTGCAGTCAGTGCCAAGATCTCTGGGCAGAAGAGGGGACTAAATTAGTATTAGTAGCTGGATATTATGTATGCACGGTTAGTGCAAAAGAGGTAAGAATGTAGAGGAATAGAGAGAACAGGGAGCTGATGTATGTATGATGCTGGAGAGGGTTGCAGGCTGCTTGCTTGTTTCATTTCTTGCTCAGTCAAAATACTCAGGGAACTTGGAAAACTGCTGTTCTGTTTGTTTGAGAGACTCATGGTGTGGAATGTCTGATGAACTGGCCCAATATTGACAGCTGAAAGAAATGTTTAAGGGTTGCTATTTTATTAAAATTCTTAAACTACAAAATCCTCTGAGCTCAAGGAAAAGGTGTGCTGAAGCAGAATTTCAGGATTAAGCGTACAGAAGGATTTTTATCATCTTCTGTGTCATCTATACATGCAGCTGTCATGGTGCTAACTTCAGAAAACGGATACTATTGTGATCTCCTTGGTGAACTAGGAGAAGAAAACTCACAGAGTCTACTTCTGTCTTGCTCATCCATTCACTTGCTGTGCCACTCGGCATCTCTGATAATGATTTCATTCTGCTGTGCTTACAAAATGAAGAAACTATGGTGGTGTTTTTGGAAGAGGTATTGTGGTAGATTAATGCACATTGAGTAAAAGCCCGATCTGATTCCTATAGTAATAGCATGGTTCATAAGTTGCTTTACAGTCCTAAGAGTAAGGAAAATCTGTGATTCAACTTGACTTACCTGTATTTCTGTAGTCTGCTTCCTGGATGAGAGGGACTGTAGGAAAACTGGGAAATAAATGTATTCTGGATAAATCTGACAGATGCTTTTACTTGTGTAAAGGGGGAGGAGGGAAGAGTGTTACTGTCCTTCCAAATCATTTGAGTCAAAGGTGGTAACATAGCATTGTTACAATGAAATAGTGACCCAGCTGAAACTTGTTTGGAATGCCTTGATTTCAAAGGCTTCAGCCTGGTTAGTCCTATGGAAAGCTCTGAAAGCATTAATCCTGTATTAAAGATAAGAAAAAAAAAAGAAAATCTAATTTCAATTGATGTGTTAATGAAGGCTTCTGGTTTTAATGGCTTTCATTCCTGTATCCTGCAGTTAGATGAGTTCTGTCTGACTGTAACTTTAAATATTGTAGAAAATGGTGATGACTGCCGTTAGAGAATGCAAAGGCAGAAAATTTAGGTTTCGGGTTGGATCTGTGTTAGTTTTGCCTTCAAGGAAGCTAAATTGGCCTCTGCAAATAAAAGCAAATGTAAAATGGTGCAGAAGTGAAAGCAAACATTGTAGTGCTTGTATCTGCTGTTGGCTCTTGCTTGTACCATCACATCTGGGGAAAGGTGACAGTACAGGTGACAAGACCTCATAAATGCAGCAGGCTGTTGTCAACTTCAGGTGATGCTTTAAATGGCCTCTATGCTTAGAGGCTTTCAGGAGCATAGCCAAAAAGGGGTGGGAAGGCAGCCCTGTATAGGGAAGCTAAACTCTTAAGTTCTCTTTTTGAAAGAAAGTAGAAGGAAAAGGATGCAGGATGAAGGCAGGAATGTAAGTTCCATGTTTGGATGGTCTCTGGAAGTGGTAATGTCATCTGACTCCCTCTGCCAGGGAGCACAGCTCTGAGGATGCTGCTGCAGTAGTGTGTGGTACCAGATTGATTTTTTTTTTTTTCTTCTCGCTTGTGCCCCCTGTTGATTTTGGTGTCCAGGTATTGCAACGTCTTCCCCTCAAACTTTGGATAAAATAACATGATCTACCAGTGTGAGCTTAACTTTCATGCATGTTGATTTGGTCCTCGTTCGTCAACCTGTGTTACTTCTGTGTTTCCCGTGATCAGGGTGCAGTCCCTGGGTAGCATCTCAGTACACCTTTTTCACTTGTCCTGTTTATTACTTTTTTTGTTGTTGTTCATGTTTCTCCATACTGGGCTGTGCTAAGATCCTAGCCTTTATGCAACATTGCTCCTGTCTTGCCTTTGACAAATCAAGCCCTTGGAATATAACACTTGGCAGCCGCGCGGGTTGAATGCTGAGAAGTGTAAGGTCATACACAGGCTGTAAAACACCACGCTGCGTCCAACCAAATAAATGTAAACTCTACCATATATGATGCAGCACTGCACAGAGATTGTTGTAGGGGTTCTGTCCTGTCGCTGTGTTAGGCAGAGGTGTACCTCTGCATTGTCTTTTATTTAATATTGGGGAGGAAAACATATGATGTCTGGAGAATGAGCTTCACTGGCAGAACTTCTCTTGTATGCTCTGTTCTCCAGTGTGTCGTAACTGTTGATGAAAACACTAGCAATTTGTGAAGGCGCTACATATAACTGTCTTGGCAAGGGGATGGGTAGGCGGGAAAGAGCAGTATGGCAGATAATGGGACAGTGGACCTTGAGCGGCTGTGACAGTGAGCTGCAGAGGGAGTTAATTTGCATTAGTTAAAACCAAAATAAACTACTGCTCTCAACTAGAACTGCAAAAGCCATATAGATTTGATTGTATTCTTCTCTAGCACTCTCTGTACAATGGCAGATGCAGTACCCATGAAATCGTATACTGGAATTTTTTGGGTTTGCGTGTGGTGGTGTTTTTTAAATAGCTTCATGGTGATTTGGTTTTGCTGTCAGATCTTTTTTCTTTTTTTAACCGGAGAACTGAGTTTGTTTAAAAATAAAAAAGTGTAAATGGAAATGCATTCAGTGAGAGAAAGGTCTGTGAAGGTTAATATGTCTGACTTAGTTGGTTTTTTTTCTTGTTACTGAGCTTATTGGAGGGATTGCAGTGATGGGATGACAAACTGGTGACCAGGTTTATGCTACTATAGGATTCATGATCCTGGGAAAAACTGAACACCTTGCCTTCTGGTGCAGCACTGTGGCTCTTTAGGAAGAGTAACTGTTAAATAGTCATTTGAAAAGTTGGGGGGAGCTTAACTCTCTTGGGACACTCTGGTGTGAAAGGTGAAAAGATTTAGAGTTGTTCTTGCCTAGTGAAAATACAGTTTATATACAACAAAGCAATGTTCTCTCAGTCCTGGGGTTGTGATGAAGATTACTTTTGTTCTGAGTTTTGTTTTTGGGTGTGGTGGGGTTTTTTTTGTGAAATCCTCTTTTTTTTTTTTTTTGGTGCTTGAAAACTCGAGTGTTGCAATTCTCTGGCTCTATGGGACTGCAGGCTCTGTCTCGTTGCTCAGCCAGCTCTGGGACCTGGACCATTGCTGACTCTTACAGAAAAACCACTCAGTTACAAGCTTAAACAGATCTGCTTAAATGCACTTGCTGTTCGGTACATCATAAATACCAGCTTAACTAATTGCATTTTAAACCACAGCAAGAGGAGCCAAAGGACCAGCTTTGACAGATGTTCTTTGCTTTGTTTTGCTTCAGGAGCTCACAAACCTCCAGGATGAGTCAGTTGCCCAAATGTAGGCATCTAGAGCTGCTACGGTATTCCAGACCCTGTGTGGGACTAACAGATACAGTGTCAGGTGCGGGGGAAACCTGCACCTCTCCACAGCTGTGGCAGGGGACAAACGAAGGCACTTGTGTGTGTTGAGAGGAACAGTTAGGTGCCTGTGAATCAGGCATCTGAATTCCTAAGTCTCCCCTACTTTTTCAGCCCTGTATGTCTCTCACTGTCCCTGTACTCCACTGTGATAGTCTGTGATAGCAGTGTCCCTCAGGGGTCTGTTACTGGGACCAGTACTGTTAGATATCTTTATTAATGACATAGTGGGATTGAGTGCACCCTTGGCAAGTTTGCAGGTGACACCAAGCAGGGTGGTGCAGTTGATTCATGTGAGGGAAGGGGTGACATCCAGAGGGACCTTGACAGGCCCATGCGAACATCATGAAGGCTAAGTGCGTGATCCTGCACCTGGATCAGGGCAGTATCAGTACAGACTGGTTGATAAATGGATTTAGAGCAGCCCTGCAGAGAAGGACTTGAGGATACTGATAGATGAAAAATTTGACATGAGCTGGCATGTGCCATGGCAGCCTAGAAAGCCTGCTCTATCCTGTGCCTAAAAGAAAGGGTGGCCAGGAGGTCAAGGGAGGTGGTTCTCCCCCTCTGCTCTCGTGAAACCCCACCTGGAGTGCAGTGTCCCGCTCTGGGGCCCCAGGCACAAGAAAGATGCAGATCTGTTAGAGGGGGTACAGAGGAGGGCCATGAAAATGATCCGAGAGCTAGAATACCTCTCCTGTGAAGAAAGGCTGAGAGTGCTTGGGTAGTTCAGGCTGGAAGGGAGAAGGCTTTGGGCAGACCTTATTGTGGCCTTTCAGTACTTAAAGGGGGCTTATAAGAAAGAGGCAGAGAAACTTTTTACCAGGGCTTGTAGTATGATAGGACAAGAGGTGATGGTTTTAAACTGAAAGAGGGTAGTTTTCAGGAAGAAACTATTTAGTATGAGGGTGGTGAGGCACTGGAACAGGTTGCCCAGGGAAGTTGTGGATGCCCAATCCCCAGAAGTGTTCAAGGCCAGGTTGGATGAGGATTTGAGCAATCTGGTCTAGTGGGAGGTGTTCCTGCCCATGGCAGGGGGGTTGGAACTAGATGATATGTAAGGTGCTTTCCAACCCAAACCATTCTATGATTCTATGTTATTACATTTTTAACAAAATGCCGAGTTCCTCTTCTAGTAGCATAGGCTCCATTTTGTTTCAAAATCTGTGAGGGCAGATCTCAAGCACTCTTATCAGCTTTGTAGCTTTCCCTGCTCCGACAACACTGCTCAACTTTTCCCCTGTTCCTTCCGTAGTGTTTGTAGTACTACACCTTTTGTGTCTGTCTATAAATGCAATTTAAACTCCTTTTTCTGCTGGTTTGTTTGCTCTGTTGTATAACTGCATCAATAAAAGTCCTCTTCTAAAGAGCACTTCACAAAGCATATGTCTAGATTTGCAATGCAAAGTAAAATTGCCTTGTACAGGAGCCCTATGATCACTTAATTCTCATGAGTGCTGGCACACTGTCTCCCACTGAAATTACGGGATTGCTTTCTGCTCTCCAAGAGTTTGGGAGTTATAGTTGCTTTTGAATTTTGTGGTGTGTGGGTTTTTTTGTTGTTTTGGGTTTTTTTTTTTCCTTCTGTCTCTCTGCACAATTGCTCAGTAGTTTATTCTGCCATGTTTATGACTGGCTCATGTAGTACATCCTTGACAGCAACGTTTACCAGAACAGATGAAAGGCATTGTAATGAAAATAACATATTCTGGTAACAACAGCTGTCAATCTAAATATCTGTCTGCTTCCACTGTAAGCATATGGATTTATGGGTCTTACACTGACAAAAGAGGAAACCTCTTTCCAGGCTGGGAAAGCTCTTCATGGAGCAGAAAAACCCTGCGAGTAAACTGTTCTCGTCCCAGGTCTGTCCATCATTGAAGACAGAAACAATAGAATAACCCCTGCAACACAGGTTTGTAACATATTTTCAGTCTGTCCTACCTCTGCCCTGCAGGAGTTTTGTTTTATTTATATATGTCCCGAGAAGATTATGCTTAGTTTTGTATCATGCTGAAATATTAGTCTGTACTTTACTCCCTTGATTTTTGAGACTATGTTACGCAAGTTGATTTAGGTGTTAAAAATGTTTGCTTTGACATCTCTGCCTCTGAATGCCAAACACTTTGCCTTGATCCAGAAAATGCTAGGGGCCAAGAGATATTATTCCCATTGAAGTGCACCTTGTCAAAACAAAAATTTCAGGCATGGGAAGAGAAAACTGGTCAGTTTCAAAGCACAAACAAAGTGTCCCAGGACAAACCTGGGATGTTTGGTCCCAGAGTGGAAACCCTTGCGGTCAGGGCTGAATTCTCCTGCCTGTTCAGACAGCTTATGTATTTGGAATGACTTATTAAACGATAAGTCAGCTGAACTGGGAGCTGCCTGCGCCTAGTCAAGAGAATTACTCAGGGCAGGAATATGCCTCAAGTCAGTTTTGTTTTCGTTCTTTAAAAAGCCTTATTTGACACTCTGGGCAGAAGCATTTCCAAACCTTTAGGACATGTACGCTTATCTTTTTTTCCTTAATGTAGCAAGAACCGGTCTTAAGAACAAGGGGAGAAGGGGTGGTGATTAGTGCCCTGGGCTATTATAGGCTGCTGTGGGGTTGAGCAGAGCCAACCCTTCCTTCTGAAGCTGTGCAAAAGAGGAAGAAAAAGGCATGAGGCCAGGATGTGGGACCATGTGGTGCAGTGCTTATTTTCAGGTGAGAGAGAGAAATATTGAGATTCAGCCTTTGATTTCAATCAAACAAACAAAAGAACAACAACAAACACCACTAACAACCCAAATAAAACAAAGACAACCTTCATGTGGGTATTTTTGTGTGCTGTTGACAGGAGTGTTGCTTGTTCTTTCAGGATGCTCTCGGTATGGGCTGAAATACTGTTCTGAAGCTGCTCAGGCAGAGGGTGAAATGGAATGGAGGAGTCTTGTGCGTGTTTTGGGGAAGGTATTGGAAGCCCAGTGTTACTGTGTGGGACTGGAGGTGTGCTGTCGGTCTAGGCTGAGCAGCTCTGAGGTGACAGGCAGAGGGAGAGTGTCTCGTCTGTGCAGTGATCGGCTGCGAGTGCCTGACGAGAGCTTGCTTTTGCAGCGCTGAGTTTAAAAGCTTGGTGTTGTGAAACCTGAAGTCCTCAGCCAGTGACAGAATAGAGGGCTCTCCGTGGTTAGGCATCTGGGGAAACACTGCTGTCAAGATTTCCCTTTATCAAAGTCCTGGGACTTCTTGTTTTTCTTGACGGTCTTGTTGTAAGTGCTAAGCTGTTACTGCTGAAGCGAAGACTCAGCTGGCAGATGTTGCCAGGGAGTTTCTCGATGAATCCAGTAGCCCCTTTTGTGGGAGCTCATTTCCTGCTTTTTGCTACCAGGGAGGATGCTGAAAGGTTTCTTTTTCTGGCGCTCTTGAGCTACTGAAGTTATTGGTTCATTAGTAACTAAGGAACAGAAGTGTTTACAGGAAAAGCTCCTGGAAGCTGGCAATAGACTCTTCTCTGAAAGAAAAGTTGTTTTGATCCCCTGTTTGTTGTTTTTAAAGGGTAAGGGATTTGCCATCCAGAGCCATCCAACTGCTGACGGAGTATCTTGTAAAATATGACTTGGGAAGCATAATTAACGTTAGCATCTGATCAGAGAAGTGTCCCTACAGAAGGGATCAAGAATGACGACTTTACCTCAAAGGGTTGCTTAGTCTTGCATAATGTCAGATGACTATGTAGTCATGTACTGGGCTGTGATGACTACAGGTCTATACTGGGCAATGTAATATGGGAAGAGAATGCAATAAATGCAGAAATCTGGGGGAGGTCAGATGTCCTAAAGTATGATCTAATCTTAAGATCTCTGGAAAAGGTATTGCTCACGTATCTTTAATGATACTTCTTTAGTACTATCTACAGTAGAGACAGCACTTATTTTTGATGTACCTCCTCCTTTGACATACCTTCAGTACTTAAAGGAGAGTAGCTGGACTGTTGGAGATGTTGCCTATAATGGATTCAGATTAGCTCATTAGACACAAGTTTAAGTAGTTATAAAATCAGGTTAAATCCCATCTCTTTAGGGGAGTAAGGGGTGGGGAGTTTGAACAATAAAGCTTGCTCCCGTACTGAAGCATCACCAGAATCTCTTTTGGTTTTCAAGAAGCGTTGTACTCAAAAGACTGATCCTCAACAGGATTAGATTTGTCATGGGGTGAACAGTGGGTCAAAGGACACTATTAATATGATGTTCAGTGTTGGGTGTTTTGGTTTAGTGTTGGGTTGTGGGTTTTTTTCCTGCAACAGTTAAAGAAACATAAATGTTCTTACAAACCGGTGATTGGAGCATCAGCATTTGCAGGACTCTTAACAAATTTGTAGTAACTGATTTTGACTGGTGGGCTTAGGGAGGTAGTAATAACATCCTGACATTTTTATGTTTTCATGTATACTTCATATTAGAAGTGGAGAAAAGTGATGACAAATTGCAGGGGGGAGACAAGTTTGTTCTGTGAACAGCTAGCCCTATTGCAGTGTTGTGCTGTGCTACAGCTTTAGTTTTTAAACTGCTCCCAGAGGTGCTGCTGTGGCAAGCCAAAGTGTCTTGTTAGGTGGGACGGTGCTTTCAGGAAGGAGGCTGTACTTAAGCCCCACACAAATTAATTCATTTAAGTTTGAAACCTGGAAATCAATCTTTCTTGGATGGGAGGACTCTCATCCCAATAAATGCAAGGTGATAGTGGATCACAGCAAAGCTTTCTGGGGTACCAGTGTTGTGGTCTGCCCCCTTTAGGCTGTGGGCTGAGGACAAACCTGTCTCAGAAATTCAAGCTTGTATCCATGCAGTGAACTGGATAAACCTGTTAGGTGGCCAGCTTAGTTCCACTCTGGTTTGGCTTTTATTGATGCATACCTATAGCTTATGCTGACATAGAAAATGATTTAATAAGATCTGTACGATACAGGAAAGAATGTCAAGTCAGAATGAGCATAAAACTAGTGATGTGCAATCTTCACCTGTATTGGACTTAGATGCTGTGCTGATCCTAAGCTGAAGAACCTTCAAATAATATGTCACGTTAGACTTACCAAAAAGGGCAGTAAAGTTTAAAAGTAACTCACTGGTTCTTCTGAGATAAAAGGCAGTAAAGGTAATCTGAATCCTCCTTTTGCGAGGTAGATGTGTCGTCCTTACTATCTGAGGGAGGAATACCAAGGCCATAGCAAAGTGTGGTTCTATGCCAGGTTGCCTAGCTCTTGAGTTCAAAGACTAAGATTAGCATTTTGGAGGTCCCAGTGGTTGTAACATTACCTGTGGACCTTTAGCAGCAAGTTTAAGTCTTGCTTATTATCCTGAAACGTTAAAAGCATGAAAAAGCTGTAACATAAGTGTTTCCATTTAGACACAGACAACCAGAGGAGAAAGGAGAAATTTCTGTAAGAAATAGAGATGTAAGGAGGAATTTCTCATTCTGTTGCATGCAAGACCTTTTATGTGGTGATGGAAGAAGATAACGCCAGGAGTCACCAGCTGCTTCTGAAGCTCTGAGAATTCTCCCTTCCACTCTGAATGATGCTGTTTCATGCTGCATTTTGTCTGGTCTGAAGCCCCTGCAGGTTTATACTCTGTGCGCTCAGATTTCACTGTATTAGAGCAGCGTTTTTGTAGCATTGATCACCTTGGGTCTGTGTGGATGCCATTTTTGATAGAATCAAAAATGGGCTGGAAGGTTTTGTCACAGCAGGAATAGTTTCATAGATGTTGAAAAAGGATTAAAATGCTTCCTTTTACAGTAGTGTCTGTGAACGTAGATGACAGCTATAGAAAGAAGGCTTTCCTATAAAGATGTTAAATCTGTCTTTAGGTTGTTGAATGAGCTAATTTATCACTAGAGTTTAATTACACTTAATTATATACATACACTGAAAGGCTCCCAGTCTCTGTGCTCTTGCCTGTCTTAATTTTTCTGCATCCGTTTTATGCTACTTGGGCTGCACCATTACTCACCTCCTTAATGTCCTTCATCCATTCTTGCCTTCTGACTGCTCCACCTTAACCAGTCAGGTATGTTTCTGTCCCCTTCTCCTCCACTATTCTTCTGTGATATGTTTTCACCGAAGCAGAACTACTACTGTTTTTCCTCCCATGGTTGAGTGTAACAGGGCAGGTGGAGGAACAAAAAAACCCCAACCGAAACAGCCAAACCCACAACTAAAAAGCAAGGGCCGCTGCTTTTAGCAACAAAAATGTAGTCCTGTGTCTAATAAAGCAATATGGACTTTTGCAATTTGCCCCAAATTTTGGGTACTGACCCAGGAACCTTCTCCTTGTGTATGTGTGTTTAGTTCTTTGGTGTCGCAGAAGGAATTAAATTACTTTTTAAGGAAGTTCAATATCTCTTGTTTGAAGAACTGCTCACACTGTAAATCTGTGGTACCATAAAACTTGTGGTTCTTGTTCATGTGGGCCAAAATCTCTGGGAAATGAGAATTAACATATATTAAAATAAAACTTAAGTCAAATTGTCTGATAACAAAATGTGGTATTTAGCTAGACCAGAGTAAACTGTTGCATAGAGAGAACAAATTAGGTAGTATTGGGATTTATATTACATTGTCTTGTTGTCCTGGACTATAGATAGTAGAAAACTGCCTAGCAAATCAGTCATCTCCACAAAAAGGCATGTCTAATTATTTTACTCTTGTGGTTTGCTAATGTCCTTGTTGGAGTTGTATTCTCACATTATGAGAAACCAATATAAGTGGAATGTTTATACTTTTTCATTAAGTGGAGGGACACAAGCTTGCTTTTTCCTAAGATGTAATTTAAAGCTGGTTATTCCTGCATTCGTGAAGGCAATAGCTGAAAACTTGATTTAGAAGAAAATACTTTGACTTGCTGACTCCAGAAGAGCTAACTTTCTCAGTGCAAGCAGTTTTAGATGTTCTCAGGATATTCTAAAAGGTAGAGTCTCTAAATGAAACTCTGTGCATCTTTATCTTGTAATAATTTTAAAAGTTGAGTTTAGATTAACTTGATGTGGTCATCTGCATCCATATTCAAGACTTACTTGTTGGGAATATTGTGACACTTAGTAGCTTCTGAAATTATTCTGATCATAATTTAAGAGTTCATCCTGAAGATATTCTTTTTTATGAAAGCGTTAACCTGCTGATGAGAGGGTGATGAGACAGTCCTGTAAAACTTCGATAAACGCCCTTGTAAAATGAAGACCTTTTAAACAGCATGTAACCTGAAAGTCACTTTTTTAAGACTGCCTGAGAGAAACTTCGGTTTGAAAGCTGTTCCCTCTCCCTGTGCTCTGGTCATCCATCCTTACTGAGCCTACATCAATCTGCAGATGGCATTTTAGTTTTAGAATTACTGGTTATGTGTTTCTCTACATATTCCTCTAGACCTAATTTAGCTGATGATGTTTTTCTTCTTTATATAGGTTGAGCGTAGATCACCATGCTGCAGGTTTGTGTGTTTTCATAGGCATACGGAGTTAAAATTCGGTGGGATGCATTTGTGTTACACTAGGGACTTTAGTGCAGACAGGCTTTGGCAGCATTTATTGGCATAGATAAGATGATTTAAATCAGTCAGACAAGGGTCAGAGTTTCAAAGATCCACAGGCTTGTGCTTGTTTTGACTTCAGGGGGAGCTGGATAAATTCTTCTAAAATTACGGGCATGAGGCCCAAGCTCCAGTTAAGTTGTGTGTAAATGTAGGCAGTTATTCTTAAAACACACCGTGGATATCCACTAAATGCTATGCTTCTCATCAAGTGTACAAGAGCATCTTTGTAATTAAAAGTAGTGACTTAACCCAGGCAGAAGCATGATACATGTGGTGTTTTGGTTTTTTCAAACACTTTTTTTAACCGGAAGGGTACGAGGGAAGAGGACTTGAGAGGTCTGTAGTCCGGAAATGCCTGTTCTTCTACACCAAGGCGATTGCACCGGTATCTAAATTTTCATCACACTGGTTGTAGAGGACAGCATTTAGGTTGACTTCCCTGAAATGTGGTGTAGGTTTAAAATTACTTCTTCATTTTAAGACTATCCTTCCCATGCCCTGCTTTCCTTCTAACAATCTGAAAAAAAAGTTTAGAAGCACAAATGGAAAGTAAAAATTAGCAGTTGAAGCTGCGAGGGTAAAATTACAAGGATTAACCCCCATGCTTCACTTAATAAACTGATTGACAGCTGGGATGAAATGAATTTTCCTCCGTTCAGTGTTACTGTGTTGTGCTGTTAGGTTCATGCTGTTGATTGTATGTCTGAGACATCCCTGCTGGACCTTTCTCTGGAAGGAGAATGCAGAGTTAGCTGCATTATTGATTGCTTACAGCCTGGTAGTCCTGATATTTGTATCCTGGTTTGTATGAATGAGGAGAGGGGAGAGAAGGATTGGTGTCTCTTTACTTAAATGCAATGAGTAAGCTGGGCCTCTGTGAGCCAGGTGGGGCATCTGGTAGGGTTGAGCGAGAGGCCAGTGCTGAATTTTGCAGTTTAATCACAGATAATATTCCTTGTCCTCAGACGGAGTTTGCACATCCTTTTCCCCTGCCCCCTCAGTTCTTGAGGTAGCTGATGGTGGAACCCACAGCTTGGTCAAACTGCGAAAAGGAAGTCCCTGCTGGTTCTGTGGTTTCGGGGAAAAATATGCAGGATGCGGGGAAAAGCTGCTGTTCATGGAAGAAAAGCAGAGCTGGAAAAGCTTTCATCTGCATTCTGGAAGAATGCTTGGGGAACATCCACTGAATACAGTGAATTAACTTGGTCTCATTTATGGGATAGTAGAAATACTGCTGTTGGAAAGAAAACCTCTCCTAAAAGGGCTTGCTGCTGTCCCTGTCTTTTCATGAGGTAATAAATCATACAACTGGGGCATGTTCAAGAGAGCAAGGCTAGCTTGGTTTGGGTTTCAGTGAGGACACAGTATAGTTGTTTGTGGGTTTCTCTATTTCCTTGTGGTAGAAACAGAAAGGCATTTCTTTGGTTGCAATCAGGCAAATGCGTAGCAACATCTTGTACCCTTTATGATAAACAGCACTGTTTTGGCTTGTGGTAGTCGTTTTCACACCCACCTACTTGGTCTGCATGAAAAATACACAGTTTAAATCCCTGCAATGTCTGAGACTTGTGATTTCCCTTTCAGAGTTCAGATGGGTCCCTCTCTGGGGTTATGCAGAAGTGGAAGGAGTATCAGCTCCAATGCCTGAAATACTTGTATGAGGCACCCCCCATCGTGGCAGGTAAGCCTGCTTGCTAGGGATAGGATGTATTAATTTTTAAAATGCATGATAACAGTAGCAAAGGAGTGATTATGAACTCGAAAATACTTCTTCAGCTTACTTCCAGTCCATTTCTTCTTTATCCCATTTGCTTCTGTCTGCCCTCTGTGGAACTTTTCCCTCTGCTGAGGAAGCATGTTACAGAACAATTTCATTGTAAAGGTGTTAGTCTTCAGGTCCAGAGTGTTTGCAGTGGCAAGTGGTGGCTGTAGCATGTCAAAGCAGTCCACTGATGCCCCTGAAACTTTGTTAGGGGTCGGGGTTGAGAAAAGCACACAGGTGTTGGGGAATCTGGGACCACACTGTTCACATTGACCTAGCGGTTTGTGGGCCTTAAAGTTGGTATAAATTATTTTGAGCATTGTAAAATGCTGAAATGGCTTTAAAAAAAAAAGTGCCTTGGTGAAAATGAGAATGCAGCTTGTCTTAGCAGTTGAGCTGCTGTGATGTGCTGAGAGCAGCTGTGATGTGCCAGCAGCGTGGTGTTTAGAGGACACTGGTGACTTGTCAATGATGCGTACAACTGGGCACAGTGCGCCCTCTCCTATGCTTCAGTGCTTTTGTGACACATGGAGAAAGATAAGATAGGTCTAAAGTTGTATCTGTGAAGAATTATTTCAAAACTGTTAATTTCCCTTCTCTTAACTACAATATTATGGCAGCATGAGAGCAGTAGCTGATGACAACAATGGCAGGGAAACATTCATCTCCCTCTGCTCCATTATCCTGTTGAGTGGTTGAGTGCTGCCCTCTAAGAATGACAGTTCAATAAATCTGAAGTTGAAGTATTCTCATGTTGATTAAGCTGTAATGCAAAGTTATGATTGTGTGTGGGTATTTTGTTGATGGATCTATGCATTAGGCTGGACTTTCCAATGGCATGATTGTGAACTATTCTCAGGAATTATTATCTATGGTATTCATAGCAAAAATTATTTCAAACTAAACTGAGACGCATAAGGGTGTAAAAGAGAAAAGATGGGAATAGATCAGTGTTGATTTACCTTTCCTGTCCCTTAATTTAGTCAAAGACCCTATTCTGTTCTTTGGTTGCCCCCTGAAACAGTAGTTTCTTGTTGGGTGGGGCTAAACTCTTTTGGACAAACAAATCTCATTTAACCCCACATCCAAGCATAACTGCATACTGCTGTTATGGCTTACATGCATGTGTTTGTGTTTGCTTTTATCTTCTGCTCTTCATTCTTTTCCTCCTCGCACTGCTAATACAAGGCAGTGGCATGACCCTCCTTCCATCTCTCTGCAGAGGGCAAGTTCTGCAACAGAACATTTGACAACTATGCCTGCTGGCCAGATGGACTGCCTGGCACCTATGTGAACGTCAGCTGCCCCTGGTATCTCCCCTGGGCTAATGCAGGTAAGAGCCTTTCCTTACAGGTGCAGCTTTAAACCAACCTTGTTTTCTTTCCACAGTCTTCGCAAGGATAAGGTTGGCTTAAAAGGCTATGAGTGCAGTCAGTTCTCTGCAATGTAAAAGTAGGAATGGGGCTCAGTATGATACACTCCGTATCTCCATGTGGTAAGAGAAAGTGAAGACTAGAGAAGAGACCATTCTTAAGGGTTGCATTTAGTTCGGAATTTTTGTGCTCTCATCTGGCTTTGCCGCTTGGGTAGCGGTGACTTAATAAAATAGTACTGTGGTTCTTGTTGAAGACAAACAATAACAATAGCTTGTAGCTTGAAAAGTGAGATAAAAGTAGCAAAACTAGATGGTAGGTCCGTCCTGTAGTAAAGACAAAAAGATCTAAAGTGGAAGTGTTCTGTGCTGCTTCCTGAGATAAACTCACTTCTCAGAATGCTGCATGACAAAGGCATTGTCAGTGGTTGCAGTCCTCTGAAGGACTGACTGTCACCTTTAGATTTACACCCTTATGTACATTTGATGCCACTTGAAGGCAATGTAGATTAGATTGCTTTGTCTGGTATTCTGTCTTTGAAAACAGTGACTTGTACAGCATGTTCTTTGTGAAGACCTTTCTACATTTTGAAGTCTAAATGAAAGCGTTTATTAACTAGCTACCTTGATGTGATGAATTGGCTTTGGCCCCTATTGAGGGACAGAGGATATTGGTTAATAAAGATGTATCAATCTGACTGCTGGATGTAAATGAAGTTTAAATGTGGAATACATGTTTTAAGTGTTGGTATGAAGGGATTTCACGAAAGAGAAAGAAAAGGAATGGGATGGGATGATCAGAGGATACTTAGAGCTATTGGATAATGTGGAACCTGGGAATGGTGCAAATGCTATGGAATAAGGAGTGGAGATTGTACTGGGTCTGTCTGGGATGGAGGTAACTTTCTTCATAGCAGACCATATGGTGCTGTTCTTTGTATTTATGGCTAGACATGTTGATAATACACAAAAGGTTTGGCTGTTGCTGAACAGAGCTTGCGCAGCAGCAAAGCTCTCTCCAGCCCCTGCCCTGGCCAAGGCTAGAAGGTTGTGCATCTGCAGGAGGCTGGGAGTAATGGTGACATGTGCTGAGGCCCTGCTTTCCAAGAAGTGGCTGGACATCTGCCTGCTGATGGGAAGCAGTGAATAAATTCTTTATTTTGCTTTGCTTTGTATACACAGCTTTTGATTGCCTTATTAAACTGTCATTATCTTGAAGGGGGGCGTCGGAATCCTTACACCAAAATCAAAGCGTCATCACAACATCGACAAAAGTGGACAATTTACATGTGTAGTAAAACTCCACCCCTTGTCCCTNGGGATGGGATGATCAGAGGATACTTAGAGCTATTGGATAATGTGGAACCTGGGAATGGTGCAAATGCTATGGAATAAGGAGTGGAGATTGTACTGGGTCTGTCTGGGATGGAGGTAACTTTCTTCATAGCAGACCATATGGTGCTGTTCTTTGTATTTATGGCTAGACATGTTGATAATACACAAAAGGTTTGGCTGTTGCTGAACAGAGCTTGCGCAGCAGCAAAGCTCTCTCCAGCCCCTGCCCTGGCCAAGGCTAGAAGGTTGTGCATCTGCAGGAGGCTGGGAGTAATGGTGACATGTGCTGAGGCCCTGCTTTCCAAGAAGTGGCTGGACATCTGCCTGCTGATGGGAAGCAGTGAATAAATTCTTTATTTTGCTTTGCTTTGTATACACAGCTTTTGATTGCCTTATTAAACTGTCATTATCTTGAAGGGGGGCGTCGGAATCCTTACACCAAAATCAAAGCGTCATCACAACATCGACAAAAGTGGACAATTTACATGTGTAGTAAAACTCCACCCCTTGTCCCTTCAGCGCTTTACAACCACAAAAGATTCCCCACAATTATTCCCTTCTCTGGCAATGACCAATCCTGATTTTGCCAGTTACCTTTCCCAGTTACTGTCTTCATCTTGACCAACGAGCTTTTCCATCTTATTTTCTCCCCCATCCTGTTGAGGGCAGGAAGTGGCTGGGTGGGCATTTGGCAGCTTACCAAGGTTAACTAATTACATCCACCATGGTATCTCCAGGGCCTGCAAGGAAGTCTGCCATGGTGCCTGCAGCGCCTCCTCCCCTCCATCTTCTCTGACCTCAGTGTTTGCAGGGCTGTTTCTCACACTGTTTTTCTCACCCCTCACTGCCAGGCAGCGCTGGGCCCTTTCTTACATACATTTCCCCTGAGGTGGCACCATCTTGGCTGAAAGGCTCAGCCATACCCTGCAGTGGGTCTGTTGGAACTGGCCGTGTCCACTACAGGGCAGTGCCAGCCTCTCCTCACAGAGGCCACACTGCAGTCTTCCCCCTGCCATCACCTAGCCACAGATGCCCACCCAGGACACTTGGTAACCTGCTGCAGCGCTTAATGGCACGCACTGTTGAGTGGGAGACATGCTTGGAAATGTATGTGTTTGGTGATGGTGTATGTGGGTGAACATCAGGTGAACTATGGCAGCCCTTTAAATTTCTGGTTAGCTTCAAGCTTGTTTCAGAGGCAAGTCCCTAAAACAAAAGTGTTGAGTCTGTATTGCTATTTTCAGTTTAACTTGGTGCACCTCTTATGCTGGGGTTTCGAGGGAGGAGATGAGAACCAACATTCTGGTGCACTTAGTGGTTAGGGACACCCATGGTGTGTGGGGGAGAGATCATCTACTCCACTCTTTCTACCACCAGGGTCCTGCTGCCACTTGGGTTACCTCTTCTGCCTTGCCTGCTTTCTGAAGTAACCTGCATGGCTTGGTAGTTCAGTTCCTGCCTTGTTTGTGTTGAACATCGATGTTGGGGTGGCTTACCCACCTGCCTTTCCCCTGATGTATTGCTCTGTATTCTATATTATGCTACTGTGTCCGTATTTCTGACCTGTGCGCATCTTGTGTATTATCTCAACTGTCTTGGTAGTAACTGCCAGTTTGATAACCTCTGAAGTTAAAATGCTCTTTGCTAATCCTCTTCAGATTATTAATAAAGATGTTATGTTTTTAGAATGGGTAAACAAGCTTTTATAAATGAATGAAATGAATATTTACCTCATAATTAATCGACATAAAATTATCAGATGCTGCAGAATTTTTTCCAGTAATGCTAATCTTTCTGGGTATCTGAAGCTCTTCGCAGGATTAGATTTCTTTCCTCTAAGCCTGTTTACTTGCATTCTTTAAGACCCTGGACACAGTTGTTTGACTTCCAACTGCTCTTGAAACATCACTGCTGGAGAGCGCCAAGGTTTAACACAGTACTGCAGATTAATAAATTATTGGAATGTGCAATATCTTTCATACTTTTGGAAATAAGTTTTTTTTAAAAAATTAATTATCCTGAAAACAGTGTTTGTTTCAGTGAAAAGAATAACAGCATTTTGTATAACCCTTTGCTAGGGAGGATTGCAAAAGTACTTCAGAAAGTCATTAGACCGCTGGATGTGTTCCCCTGTTGTGCATATACCTCAATCTGTTTTATCAGTGAGGAATAAGAATGGAACAAGGAGGTCTTTCATTGTCTAATATAAAACAAGAAGTTTGTATTGGTGCCAGGTACGCAATTTAGGAGCCTGAATTACCATGACCTGATACTATTTCATGATGTCTTGTGAAGTCATGTTCAAAGTGAATGCTAATGGGCTGCCACGATGAAGAGGTAACGTCTTTATAATGGAAGATCTCGAGCAATAGGAAATTGGACACCCTGTGATTTACAGTAATCACTAAAGCATGCTTATTACTTGTTCTCGTTTAGCCCCCTATGTGGAACTTGAAATAGATTCTAGCACTGTAGGGCTTCCATCTCTTCACCTGATGAAAATGGAGAAAATTAGATGAGACCTTGTTTGGGAAGTACCTTTGAAACATCATTAAGTATGAAGTCCTTCAGCCAAGCTTACTTGTTAAAGACTGCTGTCATTTGATTAGGGGTCTGGTTCTCAAGTGTGTAAAAAGTTTGCTGGGCAACTTTGCACCATACCCCCAGAAGTCTCCTGGGGAATAAATTGAAACACTGGAAACAGTGAATACTGCTTGTGACGAGGTACTGAAATGGAGCAAGTATTGAGTGCAAATCTCTCTATGACCTGGCCGTTTCCCTAAAAAGTGTAGAACAGTTGGAAGCAGGGACAGGTGAGCCAGGAGGCGTGTAGAAATGCTGATCATTCAAGGACAGAGTTAGGAAAGCCAAAGCCCACCCAGAATCAGACAAGTGATGTGAAGGGCAACAAAAAGGGCTTCTCAACAGATAGGAGAGAAAATTTGGATCCACTGCTGAGTGGGGCGGCAGGATCTTGTGAAAAAGGATGGGGAAATGGCTGAGGTTCTCACTGCCTCCTTTGACATGGCCTTTACTGGTAAAACTTGCCTTCAGCAATCCCAGGTCCCCAAGATCAATGATAAAATCTGGAGCGAGGAAGACTTACCCTTGGTGGAGGGGGATCAGGTTATGGAACATGTAAGCAGGACATACACAAGTCCATGGGGCCTGGTGGGATGTATTAACAGGTGCTGAAAGAGCTGGTTGATGCCTTTGTGGGGCCACCCTTGATTGTCTTTGAAAGGTCATGGCAATTGAGGGAGACTCTCGAGCACTGAAAGACAGCAATTGTTGCCACTGTCTTCAAGAAGCCCAAGGAGGAGATCTGAGGAACTATAGGTGATTGGCCTTGTATAAGTCCCCAGGAAGGTGATGGAACAAATAATCCTGGAAACTGATTCCAAACACATAAAGGACAAGAAGGTGATTGGGAGTAGTCAGCATGGCTTTGCTAAGGTGAAATCAGCCTTGACAAACCTTGATAGCCTTCCATGATGAGATGACTGGCTCAGTAGATAAGGGAAGAGCAGTGGCTGTTGTTTATCTTGACTCTAGTAAGGCTTTTGACACTGTCTCCTACAACATTCTCATTGACAAACTGATGAAGTGTGGATTAGACAAATGAGCAATGGGATAAACTGAAAACTGGCTGAGCTGCTGGGTGTATAGGGCTGTGGTCAGTACCACAAAGTTAGAAATCAGTCCCTAGGGGTGTACCCAGGGACTGGTAGTAGGGCAAATACTATATAACGTCTTTATTAATCATCTGGATGATGGGACTGAGTGTACCTTCAGCAAGTCTGCAGACCGTCCAAAACTGGGAGGAGTGGCTGGCACACCACGTTATTGTGCTGCCATTCAGAAGGAACTTCAGAGGCTGAAGAAATGGGCTGACAGGAATCCTGTGAAGTTCTGCATAAGGAAATGCAGAGTCCTGCCCCTTTCGGGAGGAATAGTTGGCGTGCACCAGTACTGACTGTCTGGAAGGCAGCCTGGCAGAAAAGGCCCTGCAGGTCCTGGTGGACACCAGGCTCAGCAGGCGTAGCAATGTGCCCTTGAGGCAAAGAACACTGACAGCTTCGTGGGCTGTATAAGGAAGAGCATCACAGGCAGCTTGAGGGGATGATCCTTTCCACCAGCTCTGCAGGGGAAGACACCTCTGAAGTTCTCTGTCCAGTTCTGGGCTCCCCGGTGTAAGATACATATGGACATACTGCAGCAAGTCCAGCAAACGACCATGAAGATTATGAAGGTATGGGAGTGTCCCTCATGAGATGAGGCTGAGAGAGCTGGTATTTTTCAGCCTGGAGAAGGGAAGGCTCAGAGGGATCTTATCCAATGTATACTGTCACAAATTGAAAAACAGGAAAATTCCTTTAAACATAATTATTTCATGAGGTTGGTCAAACACCTGGAACAGGTGGCCCAGAGAGGTTTTGGAGTCTCTGTCCTTAGAGAAGATGTTCAAAGCTTGGCTGGACATGGACCTTAGCAACTTGCCCTAGTTCACCTTGCTCTGAGCAAGGTGTTGCATTAGGAAAGCCAGTCTCCCCTTCCACTCTTGGCTGTTTTGTGATTTATTTTTTTTTTTTTCCTGTTAATTTTTTTGAGATTGTAAATCTTGGTAACTAGTTACTGTCAAGTGTTACAAATTTCCATTGGTGTCAGCCAGAATAGGAGAGGAGGAAAAGAATTTACCTGGGAAGAGTCTGTAATGCTGAAGCATTCCTTGATCAGCTACAGGTTTTGCAAACCTTGTACTTTAACAGCTTTTGTTCTTGTTTGTGTCCTGCTCCTCTTATCCTAGTGGCTGTCAGTCTGAAGCCTGCCCTTCTGCAAATCTCAACAGCAGATGTAGCTCAGTAGGTTGCCTAGCAGAGTGGCAAATCAAAGATGATGTGGAAAACTTTTTACCTGCTCAGCAGGTATGTGCTGTGTCACTAGTCCAGCCCCATGTGATGTTAGCAGGTTCTTGTCCCTACTTGCTGCTGCAGAGGTGCTCCCTGAGGTGTAGACTTTCTTCTTGCTTCCTTAATGTGGCACCTTTGGAACCATTGCCTGCATCGTGGGTGTGGGCTCAGCAGTAATGCTTTCTCCAAGTCTCTGGATTGCTCATTTATCTTAAGGTGCAAGAGCAACTGCAGGGAGATGGGAATCTGCTCATTGAAAAACTTGAGCGTAGAACTGGCATTCTTAGCACTGTATATCTATCTAGGCTTGCGTGCATGTGGGGACTCAAGACCAGTCTTTCACAAGACAAATCCACGGAGGATGGGGTCTGCAGGTCTTTTGTGCTTAAGCAACGCATGCAGTTGCAAGATTTTGTCTCTCAGCATCATTCACCTTGAGACGGCAACAGTTGTCTTCTGCCCTTCTTGAAAGTGCTGCTTGCTAAGGCAGCCTATAAAGTACAGCAGAGGCAGTCAATATTGTCCTGCTCGTGCATCAGATCTCTTTAGAAATGCTGAGCCTGAGACTTTTATCCTTGTGTTACCCAGCTTGTGTGTAAGTATCCCTGCCAAACTCAGTATTGGCATGCTGTCTGCCACGATGGATGCTCGGAAGGCTGGGAATATGTCTGTGATAATTGGTTCAAAGACATACCACAACATTAGACCAAGATTTTTATGCTTGAAACCATGTATCCCTGTACTGCTACAGACTTGCTTTGTGGCAGGCAAGTAAATTAAAACTGAATTTTTAGAGGAATTTTATAGCTCATGCTGAAGTAATTTGCATTGAGTTGTCAGTGCCCTTTTGGGATGTGGCCCAAAGGTTGGTTTATTACATGTTTCCTCAGTGGCACTTCACTGCTGCCTCTTTACCATCTAGCTGCTAAATAAACTCAGCATTTGTGTAGCTGTGCAGCAAAATAGGTTGGGAACTTCACCCAGCTGAAATTTGGGGGGGGGGGTTTCCTCATTCCTTTGAGTCTTTCCCCCCCTCTCCATGCAGGTCCGTTTCCCGATTGGTGTGGCTGCAGCTGTATTAGCATTTGTTTGCTTTGGGTATATTGATCACTATAGTATTGCCCTAACTTAACAGAAAATCATGAAATAAGGATATCGTACGTATTTGGGTACTCAGTATCACACTGAAGCAAAAGGAACTAAGATTTAGAGTAGCCTCTGCTTCAATGCACATTAAACCATTGTCACTGGAGTGAGAAATAGGTGCCTAATGTGTCCTACAGCACAGTGCAGTAGCATAGAAAATGAGGTGCCTAATCACTGCTGGCCTGTAACTACGTGGTAGGAGTTCATGAAGTTATTCGTGTCCCTCTAGTGCTATATAAAATAGTTTTGTGCACATGACAAGGGATGCTCTTTGGGACAAAGAGAAGCAGTGGCAATGGGACAAACAGAAGGTGGAGAGGAATCAAACTGTAATCAAAGCAAGCATTCTGCTAAGGATTATGTAGGTAAAATTCATAAACTTTCTCTTTGGGAAGGCTCTTTGTATTTTCAAAGTGATGTTTTGAAGTGCTTTGAAAATATTGAAGTGAAGATGTCTTGATTACTAAAACAAATGCATACTTAATTTCTGCCATGCCTTGCTTCCCCACCTCACCCCACAAAAAAACCCCAAAACCAAACCAAAGCTTTTGGTAAGAAAAGATTGCATTTGTACTGCTAACAGTCTGAGTCTACATCTTTGAAACAGCAGACTACAGCAATTTCAAACCCGTATGGGCTATTTCACTCCACCTTTTTGTTTTGCTTCTGTTTGTTCTTATGCAGCTCCTACCACTGGGCAGGTCCTTATGGGGAGATGCTGAAGTAGTAGGAGGGAGGTTATTGCTGGAAGGATTTGTTCTGTGAGGTTTCCAGCACAGATTTTGGGCCATGGCCAAAGCTTATTGACAGCAAATTTCACATACTTCTGGCTGTCTGAGTTGAAGCTCTTGTTGCCATATGTCTCTTGTTTCTTGGGCCAAGCATGGTCTTCAGTGAAAACCAGAAAGCTTACTCAGTAACTGGTAGCACTGAAGTTATCATCAGGTAAACTTTGCACATTTTGCTGTCCGTCTTGTAGTCAGTGAGACTACCATGAGTTATACTTGGGTAGTGGCTGTCTCGAAGTCTAATCAGTGCGGAAACCTCCAAGGGGAGCAGTATTCCTTTAAGGGACAGCAGGCATCTCACCTCACTGTCACTGGCTGTGTGCTTTTTCTTGTTACCTTCTTAATTGAAGGCCAACTGCCAATAACACCATGTGGATTTGGAAACCACGGAGCCGCACAATTCATCTGTAATTATGCCCCCTCTGGGGTTCTGATATTTTATTGTTTAATAGCACTAAATCCTTTTTAATTAAAAAACCTTCCAGGGGTACTAGTTTCAGACAGAAGTTATGTGAACAGTAGCCACATCAGTTGTTCCTATATGCACTGGACTGCACAAAGGCTGGCTGCACACTTGTGTTAACACAGATGTGGCTGTTACTCAGATCTGCACTTAAAATCTTCTGAACCCTTCGAATGCTTTTGTTTCAGCTTAGGACCTGTCTCTGTTTTTGAGGTGTCTGACACCTGAATTGGCTTTTGACCGCTGGTCTGTATCTGTATTGGTATCTTGCTCTGTAACTGTAGTGAATTTTGAAGCAACCATGTGATTGTCCTGTTTGCCGTGACTGAGTTAGTTTGAGCAGTTTTGGGATCTGTTTCGTTGGAGGAAACTAAATTGAAAGCTGTGCTCCAGGTGTACATTGGATTCTCTTGAGTCCTGGGTGGAGATATACAACCTGATGATTTGTCTGTACTGTGAATTCTTCCAGTATGACCATCGAGGCGGCATTGGAGGACTCCTGAGCTACCAAACTCTCGTTAAATCCAGAATGTTTCTTATATCAGTTAAAGGGCCAGATGGCTTGTATGCCTTTAACTGCTCTTGACCATGAGGCCTCAATGCTTTGTAATTCCCTCTGCTCTCTAGATCCACCTTTCTCCTAGTTTTATATCCTTTGCTTTGTTTAACTAATAACTTCCATTATCATTCACCTTTGCTTGAATCACTTGTCTCTTATAATTCACTTTATTTTCTACGTTATTCTCTCTTTACTACATTATACGTTGGAATTGGTGACACCTGCTCCTTTGTTCTTGTAGAAGACCAGGCAAAGTACAGCCTGGGGACCCCTGGAAACAACATAGCTTTTCAGCCTGTGACGTGAGAGAGCCGAAAGTCTGGTGGCAGAATAATGCAGCAGTAATAGCGGATGATCTCTGACAGTAACCTTGTGGCTGCCTCTGGCTACTAGAGATGCAGTCAGAGTCTGATTAAATCTAATAGGTTGAAGGGGGTTGTGGAGATCTGGGACCACAGCTGTACTTCTCGCAGCAGTTTTGCCAGTCATAGAGACTGCATGAACGGAGCTTCCTGTGGGGGCATGATAATGCAGAAGCCAGAGACCAGGTTGCCGTTGTGGAGTGCCTTTAGGTGCAAGAAGGCATCTAGGTCAGCTCTTTCCTGCGTCCCCCTGCCATAACCTACATTTGAGACCCTTTTTCCAGCACTCTGCTTTTGTTCTGTGATACCATACTGTGTGACCCAGGTGAGAGGATTACAAGTAGACTTCTGCCTCGGCAGGGATTTTGGCTCATTGACTGGTGGTGGGGGTGGCCTGTAGCATAATGCCCTCCCCACAGCAGAGTGCTCCTGGGCTGAGCAAGCAGCAGCGCGGTGGGGAGCAGGCTGGTGGAAAGTGCTGGTTTGGGGTTGGGAGAGTGGTATCACTGGCTTCATCTCTCTGTAAGTCTTGATCAGATGTTGTCCCGTGAGCAGTGCAGTCCCACCAGTCTCCTGCACCCGCTGTCCGTGGGGTCATTGGAAAAGCTTCTGCAGCTGGTTTTTTCCTAAAAGTAGTTTAGTGCCTTCCCACCCTCCCTGCCCCTGCTGTCAAATGTGCCCACAGAGGGCTGATGCCCAAGCAGGTGCACTCCTGGAGGATCTGCTGTGCTGCAGCATTAAATCCACTGTCCTGGTTCTCTTCACTTTCCCTGGGGTTGCCTGTGTTTGGGCGCTGTTCAGGCTCAGAGCAGGAGGGAGTTTGGGGGCAGAGTGCCACAAGCAAAAAGCGGAAACAGAAAGATGATGCTTGCTTTTGTTTGTAAGACCTCCTGTGGGTAATGAAATGCTACCGTCACCTGTGCAAGGCGGACCAAAGGAAACAATAAATGCTCCTTTCTGGAGGGGTCTGCGGAAAGCCCTATGGCTGAGGAACAAGATGTTTGTGTCAGAGTTTCCTTCAGATGGTTTTGAGGTATATGTATGGCTGGAACATTTGGTTCAGGGGATGAGATTAAACCTTGTCTGGTTTAATCTCTCTCACTTTTTGTTTAATCATCCAGTTCCGTAGTTCGAGATCTTCTTAAAAACAGGATAGTTAGGAGATGGCTACGTGAGCATATAGCTAAACTACCCGTTTGTCTTCTAACAAGCAAGAAAATAAATTTCACTTCAAATATTGGTTACAGTGAAGATGATTAGACATTTATTACATTTCTTCCCTTCTTTGCTCTAAGAAAACCAAGTTTCCAGAAAGCTTTCTATAATGCTGGAAGGGGGTGTGACCTTTTTTTCAGTGAAAAAGATGTTGCTTTGCATTTGCTAACCCATAAGCAATTCAAAATTTATACTTCTTGCATTAAAAGCTGTTTGAAACTAATTGGCAATCTCGGTTTGCTTAAATAAAAAAATAATAAAACCCCCGAGTCTTTCAAGTTCACCTCTGCTTCTGTTTGTTAGTCTCCATCTGGTAGTACACCAGAGAACTCTGGAACATATGCTGCTCGT
Organism: Chionis minor; assembly: GCA_013398295.1. Classification (NCBI taxonomy): domain Eukaryota; kingdom Metazoa; phylum Chordata; class Aves; order Charadriiformes; family Chionidae; genus Chionis; species Chionis minor. The sequence goes on along the minus strand of VZSF01010240.1, from coordinate 167,489 downwards.
CTTAAGGGTAGACATAGGAATTGTTGGAAGAAATAACTTTTTTAAAAATCATTAACAGATAGATATTATTAACATGCATCTGATGTGAGCCATGTGGCAATGCTATTCTCCATTTTTATGAGTTCTGTTTGTTTAAACAACTAAAATATATTTTTAAATAAATTGCTGGTTAACTTCAGGTTGAGGTATGTGCAATAGAGCAGTGGCTTATGAACTTTCAGCTGGGGTGGGATGTGTGATTTCCTTTAGGGATGGTGAAAGGTGTATGCTCTGATTCCTCTTTTGCTGCAGCCAGGACATGGGCATTCCTCATCAAATGTCTGATAGGAACAGAAGGGAACTTTGCATGTAGCAAGACATCGAGGTGCGTGTATGGGCAATGAGAGCGCCTGCATGTTCATCTGTCAGGTACAGGTCTGGTCACCTCAGGCCCTCAAGGAAGAATTTACTTTTCTGCCTTGCTAGGCATTGCATAAAAAGCTGGATGGCCTTGCTGTAGGATGTCAATTTGCTGTGACTGCATCTGAGGGAGTTAGGTTAGTTGGCAGGATTGCGTGTTTTCCAGCAATTTTTCAGCTATAACTGTATAGTGCTTTTGTTTTGTTGAAATAATTCCTTGAGATGTAATGTCAAGGATATCAAGGCACACCTCTGCAGAGACAGAACTGAGCCTGGGTCTGTGACAGCTTGAGAAGTTGCCCCCAGCTGATCTGAATGTGAATAAGACATTTAAGTGAGAAATAAACACTGTTAACACCCAGCTGTGAGGAAGCTACTGGACTACCTCTGTGCCTTGCCCATGCTAGTCTGGCAGATAGCCTACCTTCCAACAGATGTGTTTGAGCTCACTAATTACCTTAAACTTCACCTATGCTTGCACTACAGGTCTTGTGTAACTGAAGTACACATTATTTATCCACTTTTATCTCTTTGCGGTACCAGTATACTCTGTTAAATGAAGGGACCTCAAACCTTTCTTTGTGTTACTTGCAGTTTTTATTTACAGTGGACATGGGTAAATTGAACTAATTAAGGGTCTGAATAAACATAGTAATTGTGTGTGCTATGTAATTAAATGCCTTGCTGAAAACAGTTATATTTTTCTGACTTACTAAAATGTTGCCAATTAGTAAAGTGTTAAATTTTGTCTTCCCACCCCTCCCCCCCAATCCCAAGGATGGGATAAAACATGAGTACCTGACCTTAAAACAGCACAGGTGAAGAGCAACTTGTTAAAAGAGCCATATGACCTACAGCATGCTGCTTGCTTCCTTTTTCAGGAATCCCTGGCAGTTCACCTGTGTGTGATGGGAAATGCTCCTCTTGCATTCAACCCATACGTGTTCTCTTACAGTAACAAATACACTTCTGGTGCGATAGTGAGCTTAAAAGTTGCATTTTTCTCCCAAGATCCTCAGATGAGTTTGGGTGAAGGTAAAACTTGATGTTCTTATATATCTGTAAAAGTAAATGTTTTCTGTAAAGGTGAATCACGCTCCATGCCTCTTCAAGTTGTTACCTCTTTGTTTGCTCTGTGTTTGAAATTTTAATGATGTTTTCATTTGACAGAATAATCATGCAAAAAAGCATGTACTGACTTAAAAGGTGTCTGCATGTAAGTAGTTTAATGATAGAACATCCTCCCTTTCACGCCCGTTTCACAAATGCAGATTTAACTTGAAAATGTGCTAACCTACACAATGATTGCACTTGTTAATCATGTACACAGTTTTATTTGTTTTGCAGTTTTACCCTTTCCCACTCACCTGTTTTGCCAGTGACTTTCCCTGTGAGAGTTTTCTGTAATAGACTGAGAGACTCAAGTCCCTGCTATGAATTTTGAAAGTATGTCTAATCCTCCTCAAACATGCTCCAAATGTTAACTGTTAGGATTCCCATACATCGCTTATATTTTCTTTGAATAAGAACGAAGTTCTTCTGGGCAACATGTTTATGAGAGAACCTGGGTACAATGACAATAATGATGACAGTATTTGGCACCCGGCCAGACTCATCTGACCTTTCTGGAACTAATTTACTTTCTGACAATTGGAATGAGCAGAAGTGAATTAAGAAAGAAAAGGATCAAGTGCTCATCAGCATATTTCCTCTGAAAGCAAGCAAAAAAAAAAAAAAAAGCACTGACTTCCACACGCAAAACCTGCCTGATAATTGTCCTGGAGCTTAATGAAGCAGGGCATCAACAATTTGAACAGAAGGAAAGCATGGGTAAAAATGTGGAAAACATTGTGTTTGGGTGGCTGATGAATGACGGTGGGCCTCTTTAACTTTTTAAAAATGTGAGGTAGGGTTGGCAGTGAATATTCAAGGAACGATTGCACCTTGGCAGGAAAGGAAAAGTTTAAGTCAAAAGGATTGTGTGTCCATCCAAATACCTTTCAAGCAATGAAAATTGAGTGGAAACGAAAATGAAATAGAAAACTTGAGGAGGATTACCAGCAGAATGGTGTAAGCATTCCTGATTTTTAGGTCAGGGGTAGGTTCTGACTTTGGGACGGAGGGTAAGAATCGGATCAGTGTAAAGACTGGCTTTGTAATGGAAAGGTACATCCAGACATAACTCTGTGGTTTTAGTGGCTTTGCCCCTGCTCACTGCTTTGCTGGAGCAGGAGAAGATGCTGGGGTGTGATGAGGAGGGCTGAGGAATGGATGGACAAGAAAGGAGACGTGAGAGGCTGGAGTCAGGTTGCTGTTTTGTTTAATTCTAGAGTTTCTGGAGAACGGCGAGTCAGAATAGGAGCTCAGAGAGTAATAGGAAAGTGCAGGGCGAAGGCTCAGCAGTGGGTAGGTAGGTGAGCAGCACACAAGTAAACATTGCAGCAACAGGGAGGGTTGGAGGAATAAAGCTAAAGAGGAGAACTAAGGAGGGGAATGCAAGTAGGGAAAAAAGAATACTGTGACAGTAGCAAAAAGGAGAGGGGGCAAAGTAGGCAGAGAGAAGGGGATGAGTGTGGGGAAACAAAGGCAGAGAAATGTTAGTGTTAGGATATTGTATCTGCTATGGAGGTTGAGACTCAAAATCAGTATCCTCTTGTTGTGTAGCAGAGAAATCCATGGGCAAAGCACATGGCTACATTGATGTGGCACAGAGCAGTGTCCTGAGCAGTAGAATCAAGGGCTGTATTTCTTCTTACACCTGAGCTAGCTGGGTTTGGGGTTTTATTGCATAGTACTACTCCTTACTGTGTAGATGCAGCTTATATCTGTAATGCCAGATCTACAGAGAATATAAGAGCAAGGTCTGTAGGAAAGCCTTTACCAGTTGATACAATTTTTCTTTATAGCTTCAGATGCTTTAGCTCATTTATACAGAGGTAATAAGCCTTTAACCAATGCCAGTGCACAGCTTGCTCAATAAAAATGTATGTCTTCACTCGCATGAGGTGCTTCATTGTATTTGCTCTGCTTTGAAGTATCCACTTCCTTTTACTTTCTGTAGATAGTGGGTAATACTTGTGGAATTATAATCATTTAAAAATGAGGTTTGATGGTTTGGGTTCCTTTTTATGACATGTTTTGTAGTTGCCTGTGCTGAAAGTTTCCAGTTGTTTAGGATTTTTTGGTTTATCTGTATAACTAATCCTGTCAGAGATGATAAATTAATATTATTGAATCATTGTTTTTGAGGATAACTAAATACCACCGATTTCCTTATTGCCAAAGGTTGGCAGTTTGTTTGCAGTACCTGACATTGTTTTTAGCCTGCATCTTATGGAGCTTGTTTTCCTAAGAAGCTGCATCAAACAGCTGGTGTTTATTTGCATGTGTACCTCCCTCTCCCTCCTAGGTATGTGCATTTAAGGTACTAGTTATCTGTTGGTTTTTCTCAAAGTTGTTTTTCCTTGCTTTAGCTCAGCAAGCATTATGCTAATGATTTGCCTAGTTGTTTCCTTTTCTTTTAGCTTGTTTTTCTTTCACTGTCTGTGTGTTTGTTTATTTTGGGGGTTTTTGCTTATTTTTGTAAGTCCTTGGAGCATGAGCATAATAAAATAGATTGCTTCCTCTGCCCTGGAAAGACTTCAGTTGTGTCTTTTGTAGCCTTTTAAGAAAACTTCTTACTGCATTAATTTTTTTGCTTCATTTTAACATCCCTTAATGCAGTGTCTTCTATTAATTACATTAACTGATCCAATAACTTTAAAACACAAAACCTCTTAGCGCCGTTTTTACAAGTGTATTATACATTCAACTTCCAATCACGTTTGTTGCAATAAATTTATTCCAACCTACTTTTATTTATTCTGAACAGAACTTTTAATGGTCCTTTTTGGTATCTTACCAAACCTTCACAAAGCTGTACCGTTATCATAAATACTTGTTTTTCATAAACAGCCTTCTTTTATTACATTAATTCACATATCTTTTATAGTTCATAAGCACTCTCTATTAAACCTAATGCACACATACATGCATGCATTTTTATGGGTTGTTTTTTAAAGTCTATTTCAAAAAGTTACGTTAGGTTTCAGTGTGGTCTAGCATAGTTAATGCAGCTCTCAATGCAGGTTACTCAGCTGAAATACTTGGAGAGTATATCTCCTTTTACGGTGATACTGTGTTAAAAACGGTATTGTTTTTCAGGAAGACATTTTAATTTTTATGAGATGATAACTCCTACCCAGTGATGTATAAGGTTACAACTTAATGAATGCCTTGTGATTTGGCATGGTCTACTTTGCTCACACAGCCTTTATTGGCCACCATTATGCAAGCAGTTTTTAATTATGAAGCTATATTCTGACATTTTTCCACAGATCTCTTATTCCTTCATTATTCAGAATGGATCTGCTTGTGAGATATGTAGTAAAGGGGGCTCTTCTCCGCAGGATCGTTGTCGTTAACTTGGGGGAGTTTGTGTTGAGTGAGGCAAGATATTGCAGAGCTGGCGTGGATGATCTCTGCACTAGGAGAACTGAATGCCCATGCAGAACAAATTTTGTGGCTGCGCAATTTTCTTCATTGTATAAACCTGGCTTTACTACGTGACTAGAATATGCACATTATTTTTTGGATCATCTGTGTACACATACGAGATAATAGCACTCTTCTTTTGGGGAGCTGATTGGGTGGTCTTTGAATGGACCATACAAATAAGAAAATACTGTATTTGGTATAGACTTGGTTCAGTATGCTTAACTATGGCTTGACATCTCACTGTGGTAAGGATGAATAATTTCCCGTTAAATTATTTCCCTCTATTCTGCATCCTGAATAAAACAGCAGATCCTGCTGGAAAAAAATGTATGACTGTGTATGTAGAAACAGTGTTACCAGGTGGAACTAAAACCCACATAAGTAGCTTTAGCTTAACACTTCCTAGTTCTTCAACATTTTGTTTTGTTGTGTTAATTTCATTCCAAAATGAACATTTTTGAATAAGAACTTACATGCAGGCAATATCCCTTGGGTGATTCCAGACAGCATCAGCTCCATATGCAGAGTCTTTGGCTTTGTGATTTTTTTGATAGCAAAGCACAGGACTCTCGGGCACTGAGGATTTCCAGGGCATGCAGGGTGGGCTTGTGCAGCCTGTGGTGTGGCCTGTGCCTGCTTAATTGGATCTCCCACCATGTAAGGATCTGTGTAAGCTCACATCCATCTCTCAGTAGGAATGTGGATACATGACTCTTGTTCTCTTGTCACTCTTCTTCTTTGCAGTAATTATTTTTTCTATTGGAAGAGGCTGGAGGGATTCTTTCAAGCTAGGAGCCTAGTGATGGGGGTGTTCAGGTCTGTTTCCCCTCCTCTCACCTAAACCACAGAATACAATTGAAAATTAGTTTCTTCCTCCTGCCAGAATTTGAAGTGACCATCAAACTTTCTGCCTTCACGGCAAAATGTAAGGCGTAGCTCTCTTTCAGGTCTTTTTTTTTTTTTTTTTTAACCATTGCTAAAGGAAAGGAGTTTGGATGACTAATGCTCTCTGAGGGAGGAGGAATAGTGGGAAGGGATACTAAATAAAGTACTCATAGTTAAACTGCCTGTTGAGGTAATATAATTTCAGACAATGTGGCAGTGAGCCCAGCATAAATGCACACTTTGATAAATGTGATTCTTGGACAGTAGTATAGGCTGGAGCTCCTCATGCTCCCCGGAGGCTTCATGATCAGGCTGCTCCCTGGTGTTGCGCTTCCAGCTGCACGCTCGTGGGTGAGCGCACGACTCCTGGGTTTCGGATGTCTTTGTTGTAAGCACCACCAGGGTTGGGACTGAGTGACACTTATGCAGCAGCTTTTACAGCCAAGAGTGGCTCTTTCCAGGAGCAGTGCCCTGGTCATGCCAGATGATAACTGAACAGAGCTGCTGATGGGGGTGCAACCTCCTAAATTCTGATAAATTGTTGTCCCTATCAGAGGGCAAGTCGCTCGTTTGAGGAACAAACCAGTCTGCTTTGAAGACTGTCGTGATGCTCTCATACTGCAGAGTCCCTGTTTTACTGAGAAAATTGTTACCTCTTCCAAAACGTTTTACCTGCTGGAAATAGAGAAGAGGCATTAACAGAGGAGAGGTCTGTAATACTTGACACACAGCAGCTACACAAAACTGTGGGCTCGCTTGTTCTTATTCTCATTCTCTCGTCTCTGCCTGAATAGAATTGATTGGATAGGACATGCTGTAATTTGTTTTTACAGTGAATAATGTTCCAGTTTATCCTCAGGGACAGTTGGGTGAGTAATCTCACACCGACCTTGACACCCTGATGTTGTAAAATGCAGATCAGGTTGGTTGTTTTAAGCAGAGAAATCATTTAATTTGGTTTTATTTCTAGTAAAAGGGGGCTAATAAGGAAATGTTTGTGAGCCTCCTGCCCATGTGATAACATATTTTCTCCGTATATAAAAGTGTTTAGCTAGATGTAGTATTTGATTTTATTTACAGGCTCATCAGAGAACTAGATAGATGTTATTAACTTCAGTGCTAACTCTTGGGCTCTCCTCTCTGTCTTCTATCAGTCTACAGAGACTGAGTTTTGGGCATCAATCCATGTTTTAACATGTAATTCTAATGAGGTGAGATTGACACTGTTCAAATAAACTGGCTTCATTAAGCTGCTGTTCCAAAGGTTACTCAACTTCGAGTGAATGCATTAAGCTTACAGGTTAAATAAAATCAGACTCCCTGTGCGCTGGCTGTGGATTTTATTGTTTGTTTGTTTGCACAGGATGATAGACAGTTCTAGAATGTAATAATCAGTGTGATTTGAAACATTGACTATATGGTAACAAAGCATTGCAAGACAGGAAAAAGTTATTACAGGATAGCAAGGAGACAGCAACCCACTCGAACCTTTAAAAAAGATCGTTCATTGTGCTGGTCTATTAGAACTGAAGCTGATCCTTGTATGTTTTGTATTTGCACTGCATTAAAGGTAAGAGGGCCTGAGTCACTCTGCGGAATTCAGGCACGGACAAAAGTGAATCACCTCTGACTAAACCACCTGCAAGCAAGAAGCTGAAACTGCTCAGCAGTTGAGGGGGGAAGCTATGTGTGTGCCTGGCTTCTGCCGTGGCACACAGGCAACCTCCAAGCACATCATTGTTAGTTTGCCTCCATATGCATTAATAACTGAGTTTATATTTTTTTCCAGCAATGGCTTCGTATGAAAGCTGAAGGAAATGAGAGTCCTGGTGAGCTTTTGATCAGGCCCACAGCAAAGAAAGAATGTGTGCAAGTATTATCCCTTTATCCATCTTAGGAGGTCGATGATCTTTGCCATCCTAAGCCATGACAGAGAGGGAGTCATAAAAAGTCCATTTGAAAAAAATTAAAGAACACTTGTAGGTGGCTTTATGGCAAACCATGTGTTTTCCTCTGAGCAGTATGAATAAGATACTTGGAGTGTTTGGATCAAAACATCCCTGACTAAAAGCCAGCGGGTCCCTGTGAAATTAGTTGGAACTGCTTTCACTAAGCAAAGATGAGGATTCAGCTTTGTCGTGGTTTAACCTCAGCCAGCAGCTAGAACCACGCAGCCGCTCGCTCGCTTCCCCCAGTTGCGATGGGGGGAGAGAATCAGAAGAGTAAAAGTAGAGGAAGAACTCATGGGTTGAGATAAAGGGAGTTTAAGAAGTAAAGCAAAAGCCACACATGCAAGCAAAGCAAGGAATTTATTTGCTGCTTCCCATTGGCAGGCAGGTGTTCAGCCATCTCCAGGAAAGCAGGTCTGCATCACAAGTAATGGTTGCTTGGGAAGAGAAACGCCATAGCTCTGAATGTCCCTACCCCTTCTTTCTTCTTTCCCCGGCTTGATGTACTGAGCATGACATCACATGGCATGGAACTTGATGATCTTTAAGGTCCCGTCCAACTCTAACCATTCTATGATTCTATGAATATCCCTTTGGTCAGCTGGGGTCACCTGTCCCGGCTGCGCCCTCTCCCAACTTCTTGTGCCCTCCCAGCCTGCTCATTGGCAGGGTGGTGTGAGGAGCAGAAAAGGCCTCGACTGCCTAGCAACAACCAAAAACATTAGCCTGCTGTCATCACTGTTTCTCATCCCAAATCCAAAACATGGCACTACACCAGCTGCTAGCAAGAAAGTTAACTCCATCCCAGCTGAAACCATGACAAGCTTGTATATGAAACAAAAAAGTTCTTAGAGTCTTGACTTCAGGGTTTTTATCAGTTATTTTGGAGACACACCAGAGCGGATTTTCTGGCATTGAGGTTGCTCTCTGTCCCCCTCTCCAATGAGGCAAGGCCAGGGAAAAGCCTTCAGTTAAGGTAACATTTCTCCTGAGCTGTCAGTTGTTAACAGCCTTTTTTTTCTTGTGTATGGGCAGTAACAGGAGGCTGCCTGTGATAGAGCCTGTTGCCCTGAGGATGAGTGGATGGAGGCTGTTTGTCTTGCCCTTCTAGGAGACCCAGCAAAACCAGGAGTGGGTGCAGGATGATGCAGGTCAGGAGAGGTCTGCTCTGAAGGTGCATCCTGCAGCAGCTGTGCTGCATTAAGGCTGGGACTGAGGCTTAGGGCTTCCTTTTTGGGGGGCTTCTGTGGCTGAGCATGCTAAGACACCAGCATCTCATGGGCTCGTGCCTCCTGGGTCCTACACGGTGCTGGTATCAGATGTGCCCAGCTGCAGGGCATGAAAGTTGTCACACGTGGTGTGTATCCAGCACCAAGCCCTTCAGGGACCCTACAGTAAACCTTTGCTGATGCCACGTGAGTTCTGTGGTGTTCAATGCATAACTGAAAATAATCTATTTCCACAATAATTAGACTTGTTTTCATATTCCTGAGAGTAGCTGGCTGCCTCCAGGACATCAGCCTTGTGCTTTTTCCATGTCTTGGTTTGTGCAGTCTCTCAGCTCTTTCATGAGCATCTCTCCATTTATCAGTCAGAATCTCAACGCTCCCTTAAAGTTTTAAGTTTTCTTTTTCAAGTTTTCCTGTCTTCGTAAGCATTTTGGTTGTTAAATGGTTCCGTAGACCAGATGCGTATATGCTCTCACGCTCTCCTACGTGGTCTCATCTGTTTGGATTTTTGGTTTGATTGATGCTTGTTGCTTCTTAAGGCTCTTACTGAATACAGGCAGCCCAGTTGGTCTTCAGGGCGGCCCCTGTGTCCTGCACTGACCACCACTGTTTTAGCAAGTGGTGAGGCTATGACAGCCTGGTGCAGCTGGCCTGCGACTACCCAGAGGTCCGTGAGGGCTGTCAGCCCAGTTTGAGGGCTTGTGACTCCCAGGTGTGGCAAGAACTCTCTGTTCCAGTGTAATAGGGTTAACATCTGCTTTTCTTCATATCTAAATAAATTGCCTTGTCTTTCTGTTGGACAGCAAATTTCATGTTTCGTTTACTGTAAACTCTCTCATTTCTTCTTGTGTGAGATTGTTTCTTATAATAATTTTGTCTTGTAATGCTTCCTGATTACAGTTCAGGTATTGGCAGTCAGACTGAATTTGAGTCCTGTGACCCTGTGGATTTTAACCTCCTGACTTCAGCTTCATTGGCTTCTAATGTACAACATTTACTGATACCTGATTCCTAGAACTGCCTTTGAATAGATGTTTTGTATGGATTACTTCAATTTGCTGTCTATTAATCCTGGGGGCGGGGGAAGATGATGCTTTCCTACTTGCTACCCCTCCATCAGGTGAGATATCCTTAATGTTGTAGCAACATCCCAACTGAAGGAAGTGGTTGGCCCTGGCAGTAGGTAATAACAGCAGGTGACAAAATGTTCATAAGCAGTTAATGGCTGTGAATGTATACATTGCATGTGCTGACCTAATCTCTCCTTCTGTTTTTGTGTAAACTTATGCCAACAGATATCCATAATAGTAAGGAAAAACCTCTATGAGGCATAACTTAATTTTTATATCATCTTGAATAACTTTATATTATCTCTTACTGGTACATTCAGTACACCAATTACAGAAGCAAATAGACTATGCCTACCAAAACCATTATCAATACCATTTAGCATACTCATTAGAAATGGCTTATTAGAATATGAATGTCTATATTATTTTTTAAAAGATCATTCTTTACTTAGAGTACCTACTACTATTCTGCTGCTGACAATTATCAAACAAATTACCAAATGTCAACTAGTATGCAAATAGCCTACTGGGTTGTTACAATTTCAAATAAGTTTTAATATTTTCCCATTGAACAGAAATGCCGAATTCTAATGAGTTCGGGTTTGCAGTAATGAAGGAGCTGACAACAGGATGAGGTTGCAACAGGCAAGGCTGGGTTTGAGCAAAAGCTGTAACCAAGAGGTATTTTGATTTCTGTGTAGGACTGAATTCTCCGAACTCAGCTCCTCACACCTCAAAACATTAGAAGTGTCTATTTCCAAATGTTGCCTTGGCAGAGGCTAACCCTGGTTTGAGTGATTGACCCAGCGCTGCTTTCTGAGGGGTCAGTTTACTGGGTCAGAAATGTGATTAGTAAGAAACTCTGTTAGTGAAGCAACCAACGTCATTACTCTATCTATGCTCTGATACAGGGGTACGTCCAGGTTGCTTCTGCAGAGGAGTAAATCTGTTAGGACTTCCCCAGTACTCCAGACACCGGAGAGGTTTGTTTTCATGCACTGTGGTTGAGCGCTCCTTCCCCTTTGTACTTGTATTCTGGGGCTTCAGTCTCATGTGATTTTATTATGAGCTGTTTCATCGTACCTGCTTTTACAAGATCAAGCTGCAAACTGCTTTGGAAAGGCATTTTATTTATTGCTGGTTTTGTTACTCAAACACGTAGATGGAAGGAATAAAAAGAGTACACGGGTCGTTTAGGCAAAGATTTACGGCTTCATTTTGTAGCACAGGTGTTTGTAGAAGCATTTACATTTTGGGGAGGTTATGTTAGCGTACCTGTTGAGGTTTCTCTGGGTCTGCATGATCATAGAGAAGAAAAAGCACATATACTCTTTGTGCGCCACCTTTTCTCTGAATTTTTGTAGCTGAGGCTTAACATTTCTGAAATGCGTGCATCTTAAGTCAATATTTCAGTGAATGGGAATTTTATCCATGTTGTAAAACCCACACAAAGATGGCAGCAACTCTTGCTGACTGTTGTTGCCGCTGAGCGGTAGCAGCTGGCCAGGTGTTATGCACCGCTGCCTGATGCTTCTCCAGCTCCATCCTCCCGAGCTGCTCCCTGTCCCTGAGAACGAGCGGCAGCGTCCGCCGCAGGCTGGGAGCGGACAAAGCGCCCCTCCAGCAGCGATCGGTGGGGAAGAACGGTCGCAGCCAGCCTCGGACGGCTCCGCTCTGCGCGGTCTCTCCTCCCCTTAACCCTATGGCTGGTTTTGCTCCTGGCAGTGTTGCACGGGCAGGTGTACCGGTTTTGCACCCCGGAGGGGACGTGGCTGCTGAAGGAGAATTCGACCCTGCCCTGGAGGAACCTGTCTGAGTGCGAGGCCTCTGACCAGGTAAGAGTTTCCATTTCTTGCTGCTGTTTAGGACAAAACAGAAGAGAGAAAAATCTAGTCATCGATGCCTGTGTGTTTTTGTCCTGTCCAAGCGATCTTTGCCAGCTCATCCCGGGTGCTTCACTTTGGTGAGCCTAATGGTAAGCGACATTAGGCCTCTCCCCTTCAAGAAAGGGACCGTGGAGGGTAGACAAGAGCAGGTTGAAATGTATGTGAGAGAAGTGAACCAGGCAGTCCCAGCTGCGGTGCAGCGTAGGGGGCTCAACTGCAGCCCACCCGAGCCCGGAGCAATGACCTAACACTCTTACTCTATCTTTTCTTCCACTGGCAACACGTCACCATGAATTGACAGTTTGTTCTCTCCATCTTGTTAGCAGCTATTAAGGTGATTAAGATGACCTGAACTGAAGGATATTTGCTTTTCGCCTTTCAGCAGGGGGCAGTCCCTGCTTTTTGTTTGTTTGGGGTTTTTTTTGTCTTTTTACCTTAATTTGCTGCGGGGAATGGAATTAGGCTTGTCAGTGTTATTTTCTTGCCCTAGTGCTTTCTACTCTGCAGGCAGCTGAGACACCTGGCACCAAATGAAGGAGAGCATAGGGATTTCCAGGGGATTTTTGTCAGCCATTGGCGTCAGCTAGTGCAGCATGTGCGTTCCTGTGACACGTGATACCGTTACTGCTGTGAGCCTCCAGGGGCGACGCTTTTCCTCACGTAAATTGAGTGCACTCTCTCTGTACCAGGATACTGGGAACTAGTACATACCTAGCCAAATCACTGCAAGTACGTGAAATTTCAAAGTGCTGCGGGATCTGTGTCCTCTGGAGTTCCCATTGCTCAGTGCCTGTTCTTCAGAAAGGAATAAATGGCTGCAGACTAGAAGGAGAGGGAGAAAAAAGAGAGTTTCTCATTCTCCAAACATGTTAAATTTCTTCTTTAATTTGCAGCCTTATTCCTTGTCCTTTCCATGCTCTGGAGTATCCCAGCAGAGTGTGTTATCTTAACGCGAAGCGTAAGCCTTGCCTAAGGGAAGTTTGACTTTCCCTTGTTTGCCGTTGCAGTTTTTTCCAGAGCTGTGTTGAGACACGCCAAGGAGAGAAATACCTAGTGGTGACACTTGGTCATTTGTCACCTGCCTCCAAGTTTCCATGAACTGATTTGGATTCTGAAACCTTGTGTACACAGTGTCACTCCCTGAAATGTGAACAGCCGTGTTTGATTTTCTAGCTGATGTATATAGAGCCCCCTAATAACCTACTTTGTTTTATGCATCTTGTTCATGAGAACAAGAGGTTGTTTGGATAAGTTTGCTGTGTATTATGTTACAGCTGTTGCTAAAACAAGATCCAAAGGGTTTGTGAGTGAAACTTTATAAAATAATGTTGTTTACTTTAAGTGTGCAATGTGGTTTTGATCTGTGTAGATGTTTTAAATTTTCAGGTCTCCATAGTTTGCCCGAGCTTTGATACTGAAGAGATTTTTCTTTTTTCTTTGTAAGGCGGCTCTCATGTCATTTCTTTTAAAACATTAACCTAGCAAATCCGTGAGGAACAGTCTGTATGTTCACCTTAAATCCTCCTGCCTGTGCAAAGTACATCTGAATAGCTGTACTTATTTCTGAAGAAGGAATATATTCCTTTGTACAGCAGAGGTCTCGGGAGTCAATTGCAGAATTAGCAGCTTGAAGAATGGAAGGAAAATGCCTGAGTATACTGAGACAATAATACATGCTTAGAAATGAACCAGAATAGAGAATGTGAATGAGCCTCAGAGCCTGAGCAATAAGCCCGTGTTGCCTGTAGTTTTTCAGATACTTGTCTTCTCCCTAAAGATTTTGGCCAGCACTTTCAGGCAAGGGTCTCAGTGGTAATGTCTTCAACAGCTAACCTGAAGAGAGCCAGAGCCCAGAACTGTCAGGGAGGTGTGAGCATCCCTGCTGCTCTGGCCCATGTCATCTCCCTCCCTCCCAGACAGCGCTGTAACACCTGGGTCATGCGATGGTGCTGGGCTGTGGTTTGATACCAGGAGTTTGCATAACTCGGGCAGGAAGAGAGAGACTATTTGGGGGCAGAAAAGATTTTAGGTATATGAATGCAAGGCTTGCTTTGCCTCGGTGTTAATGAATGGGACCTGGCTTGTATTTCTAAATACAAGGAGCCAATACAAGCCAAAGGAGACACACACCCCCATTACAGCAGTAAGGAGACTTGTTTTAAGTGTTGAAGTCTGAAGACATCAGCTTTGCCATTTTTACAGCAGGGCTGAGTTGTGTCTGTGCTTCCTGCCATCTGTTTAAGACTTGCTTGTGTGGTAGTTTATGCCTCTCCAATTTTATTATAAAATAATGTCACATTATCTATTTTCTACCCTGGCTGCAAAGCCCAACTGTTTGAGCGAACACCTGGGAGCAGCTGGGGAATTAAGATTAAATTTTTATTTCTTTATAACGTGAGAAGTGGAAGACTGATTTGATATGTGCATTTAAACTTGAAAGTAGGAGAATGACTTCTGCTTATCATTAAGAAAAGTTAGAAAGCAGCTGAGAGAAAAGAACTGAAGCGCTTGAGCTCTGTCTTTTCCCCAACCTCCTTTTTTTTTTTCTTCTTCTTTTTTCTCCTTTGTATGCTCTCAGGATGCACCAGAAGAACAGCTCCTGAATTTGTCCATCATATACACCATTGGATATGCTCTTTCCTTCTCTGCCCTTGTAATAGCAACTGCCATTCTTCTTGGATTCAGGTAACTGGCGAAGCTCTGAATAGAGTGGAGAAAAGGTGTTATGTTTTTCTATATGATAATAACAGACTTTGACAGAAACATTTGATTTTTATTCCTCCCCCTTTCTTCCATCACCTTGTTATTTCTTAATCTTATGTCGTTTCTGTGTTCCTACAATCATTTCTTCTCAAAATACAAGTAAAATCCCTGAATATTTGAAGTGTTACCAGTATGAATGTGTGGAACAAATGCTTTTTATCAGTTGAAATATTTTTGTTGTGGTATTTTTTTATTTCAATTAAATTTACACTGGAAGAGATGGAAAAAGAGAGAGATTCCAGCATTTCCTCATGTTGTCGCCTTGCAGATGGGCCAGTAGTGAGGTGTTAGAGGACATTTAGGACATAAGTTTTCATCTTGCCTTGCTTGGAATTACACAGAGCATAAAGCTCAATGTGGCCTATTCCCCAGCCCTCACATGCAGGGTATATTTCAATGTAGGAATGGATTTTTGACACAATTACTGATTTTGGAGAACTTTTCAGAAATTCTTATTTCTTTTGCAATGTAGAAGAGAACTTAATTTTGAAACTTGAAAAGTTTCTGTGAAATAAATTGCTGTCACCTGATTGGATTGACATACTGGGTTCATCCAAATAAGCACTAACAAATTGCATGGAATACATCAAAGTTAAGAGACTATTGGTTGCCCATACCAAACCTACATTATGTAGGTTTGGTTAAAAAAAGAAGAAAAGAAAAGAACTTTGGACGCCAACAGAGATGTCTTTTTTCTTTTTTCTTTTTTCTTTTTTTTTTTTTTCTCTAAATGCAAGAGACTGCAGCCAGGCTTTCTTGCAGTTTGGGGATGCTGAGCACAGGAGACTGATGTTTAGAAAATGCAAAGATGTGACCTTGCTGTGTTGTGGGGAAAGAAGTCCCTCTGCCATGAAGTCCTACTCCCTGCTGCCATACATACGTAGCTGGGTCCCATCATCCCTTTTACACACTGATGAGGCTACCTCCTAAAAAAGTGTAGCTGTCCGTCTCCTGGTACGCTTATTTGAAATTGGGTCAGGTGCCTTCAGTGCTCTGATCCTTAAGAAACTTTCTTCCCTGACTAAAGAATTATTATTGCCAATTAACGATCATTTTTCCTGGTGCTGCTAAACTCTCTTAGCATGCCAGTCCCTCTCCTTTGCTTCCTTGCAAGTGTTTATACCCCTTATGTATTTAAAATGATCGGTTGTGCCTTTTGGCTTCTAATTTCCAAACTAATATTGTACCACACCTTTTAGCATTGTATTATCCCTTCTCCTACCAGTGGGGAAGCATAGGGTAGCAATCTCAAAATAGATTTAAAATGACTAAAATGCAGAAACATGCTCACCCTCTGTGAATATGCCACGTGATAACTATGCCCGTGTTGTACCTGTGCAACTTCGGGACTCATCTGACAAAACACCAGATGGTCTTGAAGTCTCCAAATGTCTCCCGGAATAAGTGCTTTCTCCTTGTTTCACCCATCAATGACGCTTTTTTGAGTAACCTTAGCAGCCCAAATGTAAAGGTCACAGAGCACAACCATATACTTTTTGATGGACGGAAAGAAATGCATGTTTTTGACAGGGAACAAAGAGCAAGTTAGTCACTGAGGACTGGTAGGAGAGAGGGGATTTTGATGCCTTGACTTTTGTAGAGAGATGCTTTATTATTTTCCCTTAGCTGTGAAGGCGGGACTGGAGAAGTGTACACGAGTGTGTGCTTCTGATTTTGAAAATGAGGTTTCAGAGATGTTAAAGGGGCTAAGAGCCTTGTTAAAACTACACCATCGAACCATTTTGTGCTTTCCTGTCTAAATTGTCTATCTGGAGACAGCTTGGCCCCGGATCTCATGAAATACATGAGACCTGTCCCTATGCAGATTGCAGTTGCTGGATTCTGACTGGAACCTCTGCTCATGGCGTCTCTCCAGTAGCTGTGCAACCTCAACAAAGGTGGATTGAAATTTAATTCAATGGCACCAAAGTGCTGATGGTCTCCACTTTTGTAATAGGAAGGCCTTTTTTAAGTTCTTAGACTATAGAATAACCTTTATATTTGTTTTTAATAATGATACAACAGAGGAAACAATATATCTCTAGTGTCCAATTTTGCATCCTCTGAAATAAATGGAAGAAAAGTCTGTAATTTCAGTGATGGAAGCTGAATTAGGCCCATAACTTTGTGACTGAAACAATTTGAATAACTTCCATTGCCTGTAGCAGAAATACTCAGTAACTGCTTGCAACCTATTTTCTTCAATTGGCTAATTTACATAATTTTTGCAATCAGATTTAAATGTGTAACAGTTCTGAAGGGTAGCAACAAATAAATTTTGAGTTAAGGGAAAATAAATATTTATCATAGGTAAGTTTCGAAATAAACTGGACTTAAGTGATGCAAAAAAATCTATTTGACCCATAAAAAAATGTTGTTCTTCCTCTTCGGTGTAAAACTGATAACTCTATTTTTGTACTCAAATTTATAGAGCAGTAAAAATAGACATTTAAAGCATAAGTTCACTGAAAGTCTTGCTGGGACAATTGCCGTTCATCATCTGTAACCTGTATCTTTTAGCACGAAAAAAGAATCATACCCAGTGTAACTTCCTGTGAAGCAAAGTGTGTATCCTTGCAGTAGTGGAAGACAAAAGTTTGTGGGTGAGGCTGGTAAAACACTGGCAGCACTCTGCAGTTGGATGCCATTTACATGACTGCAGTTTCTTTTACTATCCCTTAACATGCTCTTTTTTGACAAGTAGTAATTTTGTTGTCTTTGCAGCTGGCTGCTGAAATTCAAGAGGATTTTTTTTCTTTGTGTGTTTTTTTTTTTGTTGTTTGTTTTTGTTTTCAATTTGGAATGCAGAGGTTCTGTTCCTTTTGGTTATATGGAAAGTATTTGCAATTTCCGCAGGAGGCAATTTGAACACTTGATTTTTCTTTTGTTGTCAAAGCAGTAATATACAAGTGGATGTTTTTTTCATTGTGGGCTTGAGCACAGCCAGAAGCTGTACTGCACACCAGTTCCTGAGCCTTGCCGAGCTAAACCTGTGCAGTGGCATCGGGGTCATTTCGAAGAGATTAGATTCAGCATTACTTGAGTCGTGACTTTTATTAGTCCTTTCAGATGTGTCTTCTGAAAATGACTTTATTTTTACACTTTTTAAACTTTTAAAATATTTTTTCATTACACACTGATCTCCTTCCTTCCCCCGAGCATTCACGCTTAGGGCTGAAGTTTTGAATGGCTTTTCCTTGGTAGTAATTTCTTCCCAAAGACAGTTTGAAGTCCCTACAGCCGTTCTCAAGTCACGCGTTTTCCTCTGGGTACCTCCCGATTTCCAACAGGGGTCATTGTTCCCTCCCTCAGTCCTGTCTGTGTTCTTGCAGCTTTTGCCTAGCTAGTGGATCATGACTGGTTCTTCCTTTTTACAGACATCTGCATTGCACGAGGAATTACATTCACCTGAACCTCTTCACCTCCTTTATCCTCCGGGCCATATCTGTCTTCATTAAGGACTCGGTGGTGAAGTGGATGTACAGCACAGCCACGCAAGAACACCAGTGGGAAGGACTTATCTCCTTCCAGGTAGGGGCAGAGACTGTGGGGGTTCTCAGGATATCGGAGTCATCACTCTGGTGTGTCTGCCTGACAGCAGGCAATTTCATTTTGGTGCAGTGAGGGCTTCACAAAATGCTGTTCTTTGATCCACGGAGTTTCTCTGAAACTTATAGCACAATGTGTGCGGTTGTGGTTGTGCCACCCCGGGGCTTGGTACAGACAAATAGTTGATGCCATGGTGTGTTTCTCTGCCTGTGGGAAGTTTGCCCCTACTAGACAGAGGAAACGTGAAGAGGTGGATTTTTTGATAGATCTCCAAATACCCATATCGTCTTCCCATGCTGCAGGTTTTGTTTCTTCTAGCAGTGGCAAGATGGCATTCATTTCCCTAAGCCAGCACCTTTTGTGATAGGACTGTCCATCTTGCGTAATGACCAAATTAGTTGGTCGTTCTTGGAAATCTTTATAATCTGTTAATGACAGAAAAAAAGGAAGCGTCTGATTAAAATGCAAATTTGAAAGCATTTAGAAAAGCTTTGGAGGAACAGGCCAATTAAATACTTCTAATCAAAAGAGAGGATACACAACTCTTTTGTGAATGTGATGAAAGTGTGCCTTTCCCCCTTCAGATTTGAAATACAGAATGTACTTTAATCTTCAAAGAAAAGGATTTCTGTTGTTTGTATCACTTTTGTGGTTTGAGAACGTGGTTACAGCATTTGCTGTTGCTATTGCGGGTTGGGGTCGTAAAGGGTATGTTTTCTGATGCGTGCTTAATACCCATCCTTTTCTGACACTCTGCCTAAGCCTTAAGCACTAATAGCACAGAGTGAATCTCGTACAATGGTTCATTTCTCATCTAGAATGCATCAATTGGCAGAAAATAATATTGTAATACATACCTTAAATGGTTTGGAAATGTTGGCATTGGATTGTGAGTCATTCCCTCCTTTCAAAAAAAAAAAAAAACCAACCCCTAGGCTTTATGTTTTCACACATGGTTTATCCAATAGTGGTTTCATCAGATCTGATAGGTATGTTAATTAGGTAATCAGGTTTCATACTTATCTAAAGCCCTGCCGACCACCTCTCTGTAATTTACCAGCCAAGAGAGATTTTTGCATTTAAATGTGATGTACTGGGCAATATTGCTGTTCTATCAAAAATCTTTTGCATTGTAAAGTAGTCGGCATTATGGTATCTGCTGTTTGCTTGTTAATAGAGAAATTCTCAGCTGCAGAATACAATGTCTGGGGATGTGAAAAGATTCATCGACTACAGCTGATACAGTACCTTGCACTTGCTCTTCTTTTGGTCTTTGTGGTGTGCTTTTCAAGTTATAATCCACTACTTACCGAGGGGAAAATGCAGAACATATAATTTCTAATATTTTTTTTTAAAGGTGGCGTGCTGTTGAAAATATCTGCCTGCTGTGTGTAGCACCTATTACTGGCTTTTGTCCCTTCAGTACTCAAGTGTAAGATTAATTTAGCAAGCGTTGGTTTGAGGAACAAGCAAGAGTAGCAGAGAAAACCAGTCTTTCAGGTTAGTATCCTTTTATCCTCAGCCCCTGCTGCATTCAGTTGGACCGCTTTTTCTTTTGTCACAGGAATCGCTCAGCTGCCGCTTGGTCTTTGTGATGATGCAGTATTGCGTGGCTGCCAACTACTACTGGTTGCTGGTGGAAGGCATGTACCTGTACACGCTGCTGGTACTTTCAGTCTTTTCCGAGCAGAGAATTTTTCGGCTTTATCTCTGCATTGGCTGGGGTAAGTTGATCTTTCTGTGTGGCTGCCTGTGGCTGCTGGCACCGGCAGGTGGAACAACAGGGGAAAAAGTGTCATCTGTCCAGTTCAAGTTCAAAAAATAGTGCTGCCCAGTTCAAGTTCTACACTCTTCGTTCCCTTTTGTTCCTGATCCCGTACCTTATTTGAGCTGGAGGGTGCTGGAGCCAGCGCAGCTCCTGGATGCTTGCAACATCCATAACGCAGGGGTTGTTGCAGCACTACAGAAACTCTCCGAGCCAGTGGCAGGCACATGGTACTTTTTCCTGCAAGACATCAGCTTCCCAGTACAAAAGATGTATAGGTGATTCCAGGTGAGTGCAGACTTTCCTGGACTGCCCTGCTTCATCTCCTAATAGTTTTCCCCTTGCATTCAAAGATGCGTTAGCTACTTGTGGCGCAAAATAGTGATGACACCTCATGTCTGATCAAGGATAACTGTAGAGAAATGGTGGCAGCAGGAGCTGGGGGGCGATACGAAGGGGCTGCTAGCAGGGAGTTATCTGGCTGGATATGTGGGCAGAGAAGGTCAAGTAATGATTGTTGGGCAAAAGAGTGGTCGGGGTGCACGTGCCATAGGCTTGTGTGCGCTTGAGATTGAGGACTGTGATGCTTTGAAATCAATTGGTTGAGCCAGAGTCACCTTCTATAGAAATGCTAAAGCTTTGACTCTTTCACTGTCCAGTTAGCCTGAAAAATATATATACTGTTCAGGATTAATCCTGGTTTTGGAACAATCTTTTCTGTGCTTTTATTGCATTCTCACCCTTCTTCGCCCTCCCCTTTTGGTGGAAATCGGGCGACTTTGGGAAAGATGAAAGTAAATCCAAGTAAATACTGCAAGTGCTCTCACAGATACTAGTTTGAGCATTTAAATTGCATTGACTGTCCTCTCTCTATGGATTTGCCAACTGTGAATATTCTAGCAAATTAGTTCACTGGTAAAACGCATATAAATGGCTTTGAGTGAATTACCCAGTTCTACTGAACAGTGATATATGAGGTGCAAAGGCTTTCTGGCATATTGATGGGAATAAATAAATGCAAGTAATAGCTGTTTCCTGCTGGAGAGTCTTAGTTAAAGTTCTGTATCTTCCATTATTATTTTATGTAGGACATGCAGCAAAAGCAACAGCATATTGTATGACATTTGAACTATGTATGTTTTAATCATATTTTATAAATAGCCATACCCTCAATCGAAAAAGAGGAGAGAAAAAAAAAAAAAAGATGGGGGAGCTATCCTGAAGGACTGACTGAGGTCATGGGAGGAAATAGAAAAGAAATTAGAACAAAATTATATCTAGCCAAATCCTGAGGGTATTGTGGTGTTTTATAAGTAAGGGTTAGGATGGATTTGATCTGAAAGACTTCTGCTTCTGTTTTTCCAACAAACTGTAACTAGAAGATGCTACTCTTTTGTTGTTGTTCTTTCTCTGCAATGGAAGTTTTGCTACCGTATGTTGAATTTCTGGATAAATTTTTGAAAAAGAGCAGTCGTGCCAGAACTGGCACTGGATACGTGGGTTTCATTGAAGCTTCCTGGAAGAACTCTGCCCACGCCATTCAATCCTCATCTGTACAGTTCCTTGCTATTCCAGGCATGGCTGCATGTGCAAACCTTGTCAATGATTCTCCATCTTCAAATGCAGAAGCATATGCTATTTCAGTGCTCCCAGATTTGTTAAACCAGATAATAGTTTTGTGTCTAACAAGTGGAAAGAGATGAAGATTTATTTCTTTTTTTCACACTTTCTTACTTCCTCACTGGTGATTCCATTTCTTTGGCTGCTCAGTTCCCTCATTGGGTGCATTTCTGCTGTATGCAATGCTCAGCATGCAGTGATCAGCAGGATAGCCTCAGCATAATGCCAAGGCTTCAGAGACAGTAGGTTCTTGTTTGAGCTGAGAGAGTCTCACTCTTTGAAATAGTTTATCAACTGTAAAAATAAAGCCGGATCAGAAAATAAATATCTATTTGATTGTCAGAACTGATTTTGATACCCTGACCCTTTTTTGTGTTAATGAATTGTCCTCCTACAGGACAATTTTTTAACTTGTTCGTTACTCAACAATTGGTGAATATGTATGCTGTAAAATTTCACATACACGGTGTTCACAAACTTGCTGGGTGTTAGTCGTTTCATGTTGTTATTTCTTCTAACAGACCATGTGGTGTTACTTTTGCTGCCTGAATAGCTTCTGCAGTCCCTCATGTGATCGCATATATTTGCACTTGTACATCTCTCAACTGTACATATGGGTAAAACTTTGTATTCCCCTGAAGATTTTTTGTCCGCCTGTGTGTTTGCACATACTCTTGATTGTGATGTTTGCCCCGTTATACTACTTTCAAGGAAAAACAGGTCTCAAAACAAATAAGGAACTAGAGCAAATTATTCCTCAGGTAATCCCAAGCAAAACTGTGATGTAAGGGCCAGCTTTCAAATGGTAGAAATGTCTCAACACCTATTTCTCTCCAAGCTTATAAACTGCTATATTAAATAGTGCTATATTTTGTTATAACAGGGGGAAAAAGGCTGCGTAATTGTGTAACTAAAAAGTACTTCTCCCACTTTATGTCTAAAATAGTCACTTCATCTCAATTCAAAACACGGAAAGGGTAAACCCGCTTTTCAAATAGAAACATGTAAAAGACACCATACTTAGTTTGTGTCTTCCTAGGAACTGTTAGCAAACAGTGAGGAGTGTAAAGAAAAATTAATAAATATTTCTCAAATATATTTTTGCTATGTGATAATTTCAGGTGAGTTCTTAATGTTGTTAGATGGCACTCCATTTAGTATCAGTTCAAATGAGTGATTCTTTGCTGTTAAAGTGTGTTATAAGGGGAAAAATCTGTTTATCTCGTGTTGCTGTACTTTACAAAAGCTAGAAAAGTTATAAAATCCTGATAGACCTCAGGAAACTAATGCAGTTTTACAAACTGGGAGTTGTTTATATCGACATCATGTATATTGATAGGATTCTATAAACCCTTCCTGATTACTTGTAAGGTAACTTTATTCCTGTAACGGCCACTTCCTTGCCAAGATTTCATGCCATGCTAGGCTTTGAGATGGCAGTGTTAAATTTTTCCTGTTTCATTTAATGTGGAAAATGCCTTGCTTATGTCTTTTTCTTTGTAAAAGCAGACTTTCATACATTTGTGTCGAACTCGAGTTTGTGTATCTTACTGCAAAAACAATGGTTTATGCCATTTTCAAAGCTGTTGGGTGGGGAAAAAAAAAGGCAGAAACACTAATAGCATCAACAAACAAAATTCTTAATAAGCTAATGGCAGAGCAGGTAGACGAGTTGTTCCCTTCAGTCTGGAGGTCAGCACAACAGCAGCTAAACAGGATGTTGATTCAGATAGTCATTATCACTTGCAGGGAGAGGGGGGAAGCTGTTGCAGGTGTTGGGAGAGCAACTCGCTGTTCCTCTTGTCTGAGCCCAAGTGAAGAGTCACTGAACTTGACGTAGACTTCAGGCAGCCGTGTCAGTGCTGTACAAAGTACTGTCCAGAGAAGGAGCAGTTTATACTGTAACACTGGCGTATGCGTCTTTTTGAGCAGCTTTTAGTGGAAGAAGAACCTGTTCACACTCAGAAGGGGGAAGGAGGGGAGGAGTGGGGAAATAACAGCAACATCTCACAGTGACTGTGTGCGACATCCAAGCGGGAAGAAAGACAGGAAGAGGCAATTTTCAGCACTAAAGGCTAAGAAGAAAATGTTAATAAAAAGCTAAACATTCTCTGAGCTTCTGTGGCAATTTTACACCCAGCTGCACTTGCAGCAGGGAAACTGCCGTAAAAAATAAATAATTCCCCTCCTTCCAAACCCTTGGCAATCCAAACTTGCTCTAAGGAAAAATACTTTGAGGAAATGAAGCTATTAAAGGCAGGAAGCCTAGCTAGGCTGTCAATCTCCATCCTGATTGCCAGGAAGATCTGACTGGAACAGTCAGTAAGAAACCTTCCTTCTGAAACAGAGTATGAACTCTGTATCAACAGGATGCATTCATTGCACTAACCATTTCTTTTCTGTTTTCAAATAAAAATTGTTTCAGACAAGTATGTGACAATTGTTTTTGTGTCCAGATTGGTCCTTGTAGGAGACACATCTGTCAGAAGTCTCTCTTCATTTTCTTCACTCTTTTGTCTTCTGGATTCAACTCTCTTGTGCTTTTTCTGTTTCAGAAAGAAAAACATTTCATCTCATCTTCTGTGCTCTTACTCTTTCTACATCTAGTCGTATTTATTTATCACTTCTTTCGGTTCCTTATCACATACTTCTTACATTCATATGTCAAGCAGTTGATCAAGTCAGACCATCCTGGATGGTTTCTGAGAAATGGGAGAATCGGAGTTCTTACGACAGCAGTAGTGTCCTTCTGGTTTGTGTGCCGGATTATTTCAGAGGATAAACTTGCCACGTGGAAATCAGTTATGTCAGGTTATATCTGAAAGAGGAGCTTATGCACAAACTAATCAGTCTTAAATTGCTGTATTTGGAATATGTCCATAAGGGTCCCGGCAGGCTGGCAGTGCTCTGGTCCTACAGAGACCAATTTACTTCAGGAAGACTCTCTAATCAGCAGGTGAGGATGAGGGGAGCCTCTCTTGCTTCTCATACATCCTTCTCCCCTGAAATTGCTTTTATGTACAATGCAAAGCTAAAAACATCGTGTGTTCATAGGAATGAAAACTTGCTGGAACATCAAGGTAAGGGAAACAAGGAAAGGTGGTATGGAACAGCACCACCTGGTGACATCTTTCCATGGTAACTGCTACTTACTGGACTTCAGAACCAACCCTGAGCTTTTCTGTTCTATTCCTAAAATATCTCAGACCCGTTAAATGGGGAGACTGATTTCTACATGCTGCTACCAAGATGTGGAAGCTTCCATCAGCAGAAACACAAATTGCTTTCCTCTCTCCTCACTAGGGACAGTGGAGCATTGTGAAAATGTCAACCAAATGGTGGTTCTTGTGCAGAATTTCTCACAGCTTTCTTCTCTTGCCCACCCCATCCTATTATTCTGGATAAGGTCTGGTTTTCCAACTTTTTTTTTTTCTTACTATGCAGACACCTGGCCAGGTGTAGAATGCATAAGATAGAGTGAAAATAAGTAGGTTGTGCAGCTTACTTATGCAGTGAGGTGTTAAGGTATTGATTTGGCAGTTCCATTACTTTCTTATCATCTATAATATATATATTTTTATTGCAGCCTATAATTCAGGTGCCCTGTCCCATGTCATTTGAAGTTGAACTTTTCTGGCTGAGCTGTTGGCATGCTTATTTCCTAGTACACTTCACAGATTTCATAATCACCACATAGGGTTCAAAGTTTTTTTTTTTGGGTCGCTTATCAGCCTGCAAGAATTGACATGGCAGAGGCTATTATAAGCAGGCTGTTGCAGTTTCCTAGCATCTTCAGCAGTGATGCAGTACAAATGACAGTAAATGTTACCATTTCCAAAATACAGAGACCTTTCTGTTGTCAGTTAATCTTCTGGGAGATCAATCTTGGAGCTTTCTGTATGACAAAAAGCAAAACCAGAAAGAGTTCAGCCTATATTTTAAATAAGCGCATCCTATAAACAGGCGCAGTTTTTTCTCAGATACTTGATATTCTTTGAATAGCAGCAGCAAGAGAAAGAGTTGTATGACCAAAACTCAAAGGCACCAAAAGAGCTGCATGTTGGGAGCCCAGACTGGAATACAAGGCTGATTCTGTTAATGCCTGATGGTTATCTGTAGAGTTTATTAAAGGACCTGTGTATGGTTTACTTCCACTGCCTGCTGGAGCCAGCCAAATTTCTTTTGACTGAGTGAAGTAACCAGAATATTTGCATTTTTTCCTGTTAATACAGGTTAATTAGGTATCATGATTGTAAATTAATCTATGGAGAGCCTCAGTGATCCTTGGAAATTACAGTTATTGCAGAGATGCTGCAGACTTGCTCTCTTGCTGTTGTAAATGACTTCTGCTGCCTTGAGGGTGGAATAGAGAAGGTTCTTGGGGCAGTCTCCTCTTTAGATCTTGATGAGGGCTTTGGAAAACTGGATGCATTCCCAGCTGCTGAGAGCATGTTCCAGACAGGTTTTTAGAGCCACCCATTTTTTAGGATGAGACTGTGAATTCAGTAGTTGCTAGATGGTATCCATGTAGAATTTGCACTGATGTTCAAAGCTTCTATGTATGTATTGCACTACTAAGTCTTGGTGTCTCAGATTAAAACGTGCACTGCTAGCATGGAGAATAATGGGAATGATGGTGTTGCAACACCGAGGCACCAGAGGCCTGCATCACAAGTGGGAATGAGCAGAGGATGTTGAACAAGTCACCTTGTAGATGCTGCCTATTAACACGCATAATATTTGCATAGCAGGGTGTTGGTGTGGTTCAATAACACCAGCCTCTCTCTAGCTAGGCTCTTTTGAAGTATAATATTAATAACAGATTCTCAATTCAAATGTCAAGTAATGTGATTAAATACAGAGAGATTTCTGATGTATCCAGAAGATGGAGATATCCGCAAATCATTATCGTTATCGCTTGATAGATTGGTTCCCTCCACTGACACATAGCCTTTGTGCTCTCAATGTTTGTGCCTTATCTTGCAAGTTTCGTATTAAGATGTCTTCTCAGCCAAGTCAAGAAAGGAATAATTCAAACTATAATTAGTTTCTGTGAATCAAAGGCTCATTTGTGTTTGGAAGTGATTTGCAGTGAGCCTATTCTTAATCTCTTATGCCACTATCAAAGCAGCAAGGAGTTCTCAGTAACTTTGCTTCAAAAATATTGTGTATTCTCAGTATCAGGTACATCTGTGGAACATGTTCAACCACTTGCCCCAGTAATCTCTACTCAATTCATTATCTTTGCTGTTATTCCAATTATTGGTATTTTTTTCTTGCTGCTCTTTATTCTTTCTCTTTTTTTCAGCTGATTACAGAGGTTAATTGGTCTTCTGCGTCTGTAATATTCAGCTGTTCTGATAGTGCGGAAAGAATACAGTACAAAAAGAGAGAAGGTTTTTATTGATAATACTCACTACAGATACTGCTTGGAGGTTTTCAGGCTGCAAGAGATCACCTTCTGCTGTCAAGAACTGTGTGTTTGCCCTGTGCAATGCTTACTGCTGCACACCAATGTTCTTATGGTCGCTTCCCATATTGGTTCTTGAGAACGCAGTAACAAAGCATACTAAATGTTGTCCTTCCTATACAGTGCACATACAGCATCCAACACTGTTGGAGGAGGTACACAGAGGAATTAGACCACCTTATCCATCCTTGGGCAGAAATTCCTTATCCTGCTTGTGGAGTCTCAGCCTGCTTTCCTTCCTTGTGGGCTCTTTTGGCATTCCCTGTGTTGAGTGTTGGTTGGTAGATGCACTTTAAAATTATTTTTCAAGACCTAGGTGTTTCATAAATGAAAGAAATTAATTTGAGAGCCTTTAACATTGTAAAGTAAGTAACGACTGCCAGTTTATTTGGCTTTCTCCCTTCCCTTTACACCCCAGATAAAGTGACCAGCTGTAGCACATGTACTGTCAGGTAAGCGTAGGGCAAAGCCTCTTCTCAAGACTGGACACATCTGATATCTTCGCTGCAGCCACTCAAGTCTGTGCCAATACTGCAGCCCGAACTTGGGAATTCTCTGCGGGGGAGGCCTGAGCGTGCTTCCTACGTGTCATGTGCCCACATTGCCCTTTGCCATCGAGGCTCTGTGGGGCTGAGTGTGCTCCAGCCCTGTTGCCAGTAGCCAGCACGAGATTGGTGCTGCCCGCCCGCGTACAGTGCAGCTGACCCACAGGCAGAAAGGTGGGTGCAGAGGTTTGGGTCAGAGCATGCCGTGCTCCTCTCTGGCACGAACAGAGGCATGCTAGCCTCCATAAAATTAATTCTCTTGGCCCCTCTCTGAAACTTTCTGTGGAAAAGCTGGTACGTGCCGAGTTGCGGGGGTGATGGTCTGTTGTTCATTTTTCATGCCTATTAGTAGCTAGGTGGGGGGCTTAGGCAAAATGAGTTTATGTGTATTAGTTACCTGCAGGTGAGATTCCTCCTCCCACCAGTGACAGTCATCTGCGCTGGGTAGGGGCTGTAACCCAGCCGCTGGTTAATTGTGTTGCTCATCATTACGTGGGGGGTTTGTCCTTCTCTCTGCTTTTCCCTGTCTCTTAATGTCAGTGTCAATGTTGTCTCCTCTCTTCCCAGGTGTGCCAATGCTGTTTGTTATCCTCTGGGGAACTGTCAAGTACCTTTATGAAGATGAGGGGTTGGTTTAGTTCTGATTTTTCTAGCTATCTTGTTTGTGCTGTACATGTGCACTGGCAGGTCATTGTTTGCTTTCCATTTGGTGTGGTTTGCTTTGGCAATGTGCTGAAACCTCACATAATTGCTCCTGTTTTGTCTGAAGGTCTTGCATAACACTTCAGAAAGGAGCATGTGTTGCTTTCTGATCAGAATTTTCTGCATGTCTGAATGAATCTATCCTTTTGCAGGTCAAGGAAAGGTATGTTTTGTTTTTCTGTAGTTACAGTATCAACAGTAGAAGTCATCATACCCAACCGAGACCACTCCTGATGCTGTGCCTTTGGCAGTAGCCTTTTCAGTTATGCTTCAGAGGAAGGCAAAAACCTCCCACAGGATTCTGTCTGCCATTTGTAGTGGTTAGGTTATGCCTAGTAGCAGAGATGGGATTGCCTGTTCTTGTTTAAGCTGCCATTATTTAGATCTTCTTAAAATAAAGGCACATTCTCTCTCTGCTTGCGTTGCTCTCGCTGAAGTCAACTATACCGCACACAAAACTGCTGCAAAACACAAAATACTTTTTGTCTGCTTTATATAGTCGCTGTTCTGAAAAAATGCTTATGTTCCAAATGTACATAAATGTGAATTTATTTACTAAATAGCTTTGTAGTTTGTGGTGGTTTTTTTAAAAACAAAAGGGAGGAAAGCGGCTTCCTCTTCTTAGTGACAGCAACTGCCTAGAAATATTTGGGTAGCTTTCTTTGTGATGAAACAAAGAACTTTATGCTATTTCCTTTTGATTCTAAAGGTACTGTTTATTGGGTTTTCCTCTTACTTAATTTCCAAACAACCCAGACAGCACCTTTTGTTAGAGGGTCCTCCACCCCTGCCCTGACACAATCCTTGCTGAGAGATACTGCAATGTGAAAATTCAGTGTAGCCAGAGCCACCCCAAGACTTTTTTTTCTGATGTTAATGAGTATTAAGAACTGGCCTTTTTTTTTTTTTTTTTTTTTTTAGCGTCTTTCATAGCACTGAGCCAGTTCAGCTAAAGCTGCCTTTTCTGGCTTAAGCAATGCTAGGATTTTCTGACTTCCCTTTTCAAGGTTGACTTAATAATATTCTGTAGCAAGATTGTGGCCGTACTGATGTATTGCGAGTTTTGTTGAAATGATCAGAATAGGTGTAGAGAACATGCAGCCTCTGAACAGGCGACGTTCCATGAGCATATCTTCCCATTGATGTAGAAAATGTATTCAAAGTGCTCATGCTGAGCCTTCTACATTATGCCGTGCTCAGAGCTGATTTATGTTTTCTATTAAGAAAAACTGTCACTCACTGCCTTCAGCAGACCTTAAAAGGGGCAATTTTGCACCTTATTGAATTTTCTAAATCTTGTATAAATATTTGTAAAATACAGCAATAAATAACCATGTGCAGCAGCTTCTCTGAAAGGCAAGATTTCTTGCCTTGGGCGGGCATTTGCTGGAGCAGCTAGGGATATCTTTCATGCTGTTTGCCATAGCACTGTCACCATAGATGTGCAGCAGGCTGTAAATTTCATTTGTGATATAACTACTTCCCTGGCTGTGAGGAATAACTGGAAGTAAATGTGGTCATGGCTGGGAATGTGAGGCAGTCCTGTGAACGCAGCTGTTTGAATGAAGGACCGAAGCCTGTAACACTTACTTGGAGATTAGCTCCTTCTTTCCTCATATGTGCAAGTGTAAACTCCTTTAGAAAGCAGTTGCTGTTTTAAAAAGTGAGCTATTGAAAAAGACTTTGTTTACATTATAAATACAATTAAAAGCAAGCTGTGCTTTGTAGTTACTAGACTGTGCCTAAAGAGCTGATGCTTATACATCTTTGTTTCTATCTACAATTAATTATGGGAGCAAGACAGCCAGCCTACGGTCTTTTTAAAAAATGAAGCTATACAGCTGTACCTCTTCAAGGTAAAAATTCAGTGTTTTCATTTTTAGAAGAATACTAGATTGGTAAGCAAAGGCAGAAACTTCCCGGTAGCATTTGTTTCACTGGACCAATTCTCCATTCATGGCTCTGAGGCCATTAGTTGCCAAGAATCTTCTGAGTGATGCTGAGCAAACTGCAGGGATAGATCCCAAACACAATAGATGTTGTGTATTTATCAGTGTGGCAATCCCAGAAAGCACAAATGGGCAAGAAATCATGCAGATCTATCAATTTTATTTTCTGGACACTTTAATAGCCGTGACGCTTTAATTGGGCTGTAATGGCAGTTTTATTGCACATATTTGTATAAATTTAAAAGTAGCTAAAACTGCTCTGTGCCACAGGAAGCAAATTAATACACACAGAAATGTAACAGAGTTAATGTAAAGAATCATTTCTTAGCCTCTGTCATTATCAGAAACTTTTAAAATTGCATCTGCTTCCACTGCAGCTAGTCAGAAAATTAGAACTCCACTTTCAGCCATGCCTATTATTCCACTGCTCTTGAGAGGTCCAAATAAAATTAATTTTAAAGGCTCCCAGTCACGCGTACAAATTAAGTTCTTCTGTTACTCAGATTCCAGCTCAGGTACGCTGACTGCATGCAATATATAGGCTTTTTTGCTCCGGTATCTAAAATGCAATTGAATGGTAGGTTGTGGAGCTGCTGGCTGCAATAATGTGCTTGGTCTGTGCATTAAACTGAAGTTGAAAGGAAAAATGAAATCCTGGGCCCTTCTCGGGCTTGCAGTACCTGCAATTTACCTGTGAAATTGCCACAGCCAGGCTGCTTCACTTTCCTCTCTAGAGTGTGAGCACACGCAGGTATGGTGGTGTAGCATGGATCCCTACCACACGCTGCACGGTTTGCTGGTTTCTCTCAGGTTGACTGTCCCGTTACAAGGTTGGGGAGGGTTTACTCTCCACCAGCCTCACCCTAGCTGAAGTTTCATAGGCCTGTTAAGAAACCATAAGGAAAGCTGAGCATATATGTCTGTTTTAGGAAAAGAGATTTGGAGATGAGGAGAAACTTGTTTTGAGAAGGAACCTACGTTTTCTGTAGTGCTCTTTCATAGTTTATGTTTCACAGCCTGCGTAGCTCAGAAACCTGCTGACTTTCCTGATGACTCTTGCTTTTGAGTAACGCTGAGCAATATGGCAGGAAGGTAACAAAGTTATTTCGTTGAAATGTTAAGGATGCTGTTGCTGCGGCAGCAAAGGAAGTGGCACGTTAACACTGCCCCAACACCTGGGCCATTGTGCACACACGTGGCCCATCGCACAGCCAGAGGTTGCTGGCTGTGGCAAGGGTGGGACCTAAAAGAACTAGACTTTACAAACCCCCTAGTGTAAAGTTCACGTCGAGGCAGTGATCCCAAACTGTGGCTTTCAGGCATCGCTTTTCTTCGGATTGTTCTCTGATATTGCTCAAGGACATAGGAATTTAGAAAGCTAAAGTGAGATTCATGGGGAGAATGAAGTATTATATTGCCTGCAGCATGTTACATGGCAGAGGGTGCAGCTGGCCAACCTAAGTTGGGAACTATTGCTCCCGTCTTTGATTTTACTTGCTTATAACTTCTAAAACTCCCTTTGAGCCTGAAACCTATGCATATACACTGAATGAACTCGAGTTTGCTGCCTTAATTGCTTTCTCCTAGTTGAAATTAGTAGGTCCTTTTTGAAAATTAGGACAATTAAAATAGAGGACTGATCTAAATATTGATACGAGAGAAGTGATGGTAGGTAGTGAGGTAGGGAGCTAACAAACAGTTAAATAATAAGATGACCTGACATTGGAGACTGAAGAGTAATAAAAAATAATGCAGAAAGAAGAGGACAGGAACCACACAGGAAAGGTCTGAGTCAGCTTGCCCCCTTCTCCTTTTAGCCACATGACAAATTTGACCTTGGTTTTAATGGAGTAAATCTTCACAATTATCTGATGATAATTCCCAGCAAATTGTGGAGAAGAGCTAGCCATTAGTGGGCAAGAAAGGCAGCTGAGCAGTATCCAGCTGGATTATGGTAGCTGCAATGGTACAAAGCATTCAGTATTTCTAAGAAGCAACTGCATCTGTTTCCATGTCAGCATGATGTGCTTTCCTGGTATCTAGTCCTCAATATTGTTTTCTATCTGCGTTGCTGTGACAGAATGAAAAGCAGGAGATTTTAGTAACTTACTGAAACTTTCTCTTCTTGTCCTCTTTTTGCTGTCTGCCTAGTTGCTGGACCAGAAACTACAACATGAATTACTGGCTGATCATCAGATTGCCCATTCTCATCGCCATTGGGGTGAGTATGGGGCGCGTGCAGCAAGCTGGCAGATTTCCATGAGAACAGGACATGATATAGTACAGGCAACAGATGTGCACACGGCTGTTGTTTATGTCCAAAGGCTAACAACCTATGAGGGTATTAACGTTTTCATTCAGAAATGCGGTTTTATGAAACCAAATTGGTTTCTGTCTCTGGAATTCCCAGCTAGAATTTTGTTTAATTTGGCCACATGCTGCTGCAGCGGCAGTACACGATAACAACACAGCATCCTGCAGCAATCCAGTTAACTCTCCGGTGCGGGGAATGCTGTGACAGGTAGTACAGGGAGGCAGAAGATAATATTCCAGGTACTAGACTACCGAAGAGCAGCAAATTGCATGGCATTGTGGAGAAATGTCATGTTCTGCAGCCACAATATTGTGGTAGTCTTAGACCTCCGGACAAGGGAAATGGGACAGCCCACACCTTTACTATGTCTCGCTCCCCAGAGATGCAGGTAAGCTCCCCTATTTGTTAGCAAACTGCCTGTGTTTTCAAAGGTGACTTGTGCATTTGCAGAGGGTGTATTTAGAGCACAATTCCTTAGCAAGGAGTTGAATTCCATGGCAAATTCTGCACCTGCAGAGCAGTAGGATGCACAGGGACCGACACATGCCTACATAAACAAGCTTGTTTAAACACTTATACGTGTGTATGATGATATAAATCCATCTTTCATTTTTCCAGGTAAATTTCCTGATCTTTATCAGAGTTATATGCATCATCATCTCCAAACTACAGGCTAATTTGATGTGCAAAACTGACATAAAATGCAGGTATGTCATTTATTGGTCTGACGCTTTCTGTGTCTCTCAAAATGGAAGTAGACAAGGAAGCACATGAAAAGGAGTGGATTGACAAAGGTGATTAAGGATCTCGAGTAATGCACAGGGGTGGTGTCACCCATTGGTATGACTATTTGGACAATCAGTCCTAGAGAAGCCTGCTGGTGAAGCCAGGGCAGGTGTTATACCTGTGTTATACATAAAGAGAAGGCTCGATCTCCAACTTCATCTCTTTACAGTCTTCCGTAATACTGGATGAATATTAATTAAGCAAATATTTTTTTAAATACAGCATATGCAAGTACTTCACATAATTTGAAAAAAAAAATAATGAGTGATAAAAATAAAAGCTTTAGCTTCAATGAAGATCAAGATAGGTGTCGTTTTGAGTATTGCTCCTTGTTCTTCCCAATTGTTACTGGGACAAACTTTCCATCTTGAATGCATGTGATGTTTTAAGAGAGATGTCAGACATCACAGAAGTGTTCAGTTTCTATTTTGCAGGCTTCACCCTGTCTCTGTGTATATCATTGCTGTTAGTTAATCACCTTGCTAAGATTCATGGTCACATCTTTCATTTTTGTGTCTTGGAGAATGTTTCTGTGTTGCAGTCTGAAAAATAATGTAGAAATAACAAGTTAGCAATAGGGTGAATTAAACAGTGGTGAGCCTGCATGCTGTGGTAGCCAGACTGCTCCTGATGGTTGACTTCAGCTAGTTTGAAGTTGAGTATTTCACTGCTGCAGCCTTCTAAGCTAGACACAGCGTGTATTTTGGTGCGTTCTCATCAGAGTATAGAGTTGCCTTACATGTTATCTACATTCTTTACCTCACGTGAAATTTTGGAAATCCTGATGTGCGTTTAGAGCTCAAAACAGAGAAAAGGGCTCCTTTTAGTGAGGTGTAGGCTTTCCGTGCTGTTGTTTTGAATATATATGACCTTTATTTGCTGGGGTAAAATTTGCTAGGGTGGAAATGGGGGGGATTTTCTAGATCTGATAGCTTGAAGCCATTTAAAAATCTGACTGTAAATTTTACCCTGTGAGGGAAGAAAGCCTTTGCCCTCATGACTTTTGCAAGCAGCAGCAAAGTTTGATATAGCTACACCATTTCTCAGAGGTGCATGTTCATTCATTTCTTCATGTTTCATGTTCAAGAATCTGCTGTGTTGTACAGAAAGGTTTAATCAGAAAATCCAGCCAAAGAAAAAGAGCCTTCTTGGCTGATAAAGACTGTAGTCTCAGTGGTCCTTCTGGAGGTTGGTGGTTATAGCCAGAAGCTTTGGGGAAGTCTTTTACCCAAAAGAGTTCAGTTCATTGGTGAGCCTCTGATAACAAGAGCAGTAGCCAGAGATTCCTGAATTAGAATTCCGCCCCCCCCTTTTTTTTTTCTGCTCAAAAACACTGGAAAAGACTTTGAGTGGAGGGAAGACAGAACTGCCATGTTGGAATGTGTTCTTTTAAACAAGGATCAGGCTAGGTGCACTAGAAAGTCACTAGTTTTCACGCATTTGTGTATGGAAAGGAGAACAGTGTTTTGCCCTCAGGCCAGTCTTCCCACTGCATCTCTCCTGTTGCACACTTAGTTAATGAAAAGAGAGCTCACTGTTCAGTAGGGCAGCAAATCCCTTTTCTCTGTGTAAGGGCTATATTTGCAAAGAAACGTCTTCCCTTGCTCAGGGAATGGATTTTCTTTAGGGAGGTCTTAATTACCCAGGAAGCCTGTTCATAGGATTTTGTGTGGCTTCCTATTTAATGCAGAGCTCTCCAAATATCCCATCTGGAACAATTAATATTCATTAAGGGAACTAGAGGTTTGCTGTGCACCTACACAAGTCCCTTTTTTTCAGCCAGGCAGTGTCTTCAGAGCCAATTCAGCATCAGTCTCCTGCTTCTACCTCTGTCTCAGGCAAGTGGTGGTAGAGCAGAGCCTCCATCACAAGAGTTGCTGGTAAAGCTGCTCGTTTAAACAAGCCCCCTACCCCCCAGTGCAATGATCCACCTAGGTTCAGTAGACATCTCCATTTCTGCTTGCCTGTATGTATGAACTGTTGAATTTCAATAGTTGCTTTGATTCACCATCCCTCAGTCACAGAATGGTTAGAGTTGGAAGGGACCTTAAAGATCATCAAGTTCCAACCCCCCTGCCATGGCCAGGGACACCTCTGACTACAGCAGGTTGCTCAAAGCCCCATCCAGCCTGGCCTTAAACACTTCCAGGGATGGGGCCTCCACAACTTCCCTGGGTAACCTGTTCCAGTGCCTCACCACCCTCACAGTAAAGAACCTCTTCCTAATATCTGATCTAAATCTCCCCTCTTCCAATTTAAAACCATTACCCCTTGTCCTATCACTAGACTTCCTGACAAAGAGTCCATCTCCAGCTCTCCTGTAGGCTCCCTTCAGATACTGAAAGGGTGCTATCAGGTCTCCCTGGAGCCTTCTCTTCTCCAGGCTGAACAGCCCCAGCTCTCTCAGCCTGTTCTCATAGGAGAGGTACTCCATCCCTCTAATCATCTTAGTGGCCCTAAGTCCTTGCATACCAAGGACGTTGACCGGCCGGAGGATGAGGAGCCTTGCACTTGGTATGTAATAACCCCATGCAGCAGTACAGGATGGGCACTGACTGCGTAGAAAGCAATTTTACAGAAGACCCAGAGATGCTGTGGGACAACAGGTTGAACATGATTGAGCAATATACCCTAGTGACAGCGTAGGCTGACTGCGTACTGGGCTGCACTAGCAAGAGCGTAGCCAGAAGGTCAAGGGAAATGACTGATCCCTCCATTCAGCATTTGTGACACTGCTTCTGGTGTCCAGGTTGAGGCTCCCCAGTAAAAGAAAGGCACTGTGTCCTGTCCCTCCAACCCCATGGTACTTGCATCAGTTTTGCACCAGGCTAGCTCAGAGGCTGGACTAGGTGACATAGAAGGAGGTGCTGAAAACGGGATTCATTCAGTCTGGAGAACAGAAGACTAAGCAAGGATTTAATTGCAGTCTTCAGCTACCTAATGGTGGTTATACAGAAGACGGAGCTGGACTCTTTTCAGAGGTGCACTATGAAAGGCCAAGGGGCAGAAGTGCAAGTTATAGCAAGAGAAATTCCAATTGCATGTCAGAGATGAAAAAAAAAAACCATCACGGTGAGAGTGGTCTGACGCTGGAAGAGAGGCCCAGAGGGGCTGTGGAGGACCTTAGAGATATTCAGAGCTTGGCTGGACACAGCCCCAAGTAACCTGCTGTGAACTGGAGCTGGACCAGAGACTTTCAGAGGTCCATTCCAACCTGCATGATTACATGATTCAGTATAGCAGCCAACAGCCCTAGGGCACACAAGATCTACTGACAGCCCTGCTAGTTGAGTGATTTTTGTATCTACTGAATTGTCTCAAGACAGCTTATTGTGAGATGTTTGATAGGTTCTGTGGCCCAGGATGAGCCCTAGAAACTCCTGTGTGAGTCTCAGACATTTTTCATTATTCTGTAGGGTGGCTAGCATGTATGTCTAGCAAAAGAGAGTTAAGGACCATTGTTGTGAATGTTTTCCTGTGGTCGTATCCCTGAGCATTGCTTTCTCACTGGTGAAAAATGTTTTATTTCAGGTTGGTTTGTCTTTTTTCCTGCACTAGTTGTGTCTTTGAACTTGCTGTTTAAATTGTGGAGTCATCACTCACTTCAAGACAGTTTAACTGCTTTTACAAAGTGTTCTGCAGTTACAGTTAGTTACAACGTTTTGAAGATTTAGCATACCACAGATGTGGGAAGGAATAGCAATTACTTCTCCCTTTGCCAAGATATTTTTAAAAGATTCCAGTCAGTGATAGATTACTTTTTTTCAGGCCCTCAACAAGGTAGGTTTTCGTCATCTTTCCCACTTATAGATGGGGAAAAGGATACACAAGAAAACATCTCATGTTCAAGAAAGCACACGACTTGCTCCTGAGTTTGGAAGATTTTCCAGGTGAAGTGCAGCCAGCAGCTGAATACAGAGCTTTGCTCACAGCAGGAGGTGGTCTGCAGTGGCGTGGCAGGGGCAGTTAAAACACGTTGAAACCTACTAATGTTATTTTGAGCATTATTTTTTATTCTGCAGCCTCTGGAGGAGGACCCTGCAACATGAAGTGGTGGAGTGACTTACCAGAGTCGACAGCGTGTCAAAAGCAGAATGCAGAAACAGTGATTCCCAGTGACCGTTGGGGTCAACAACGATCTACTCAGTGGCATTGGGTTTTTTCTTTCTTTGTGATCTTAGGCTGGCCAAGTCTACGTTGACTCTGATCCCGTTGCTGGGGACACATGAGGTCATCTTTGCCTTTATTCCTGATGAGCATGCCAGAGGGATGCTGCGCTTTGTGAAGCTTTTTACTGAACTCTCCTTTGCTTCTTTCCAGGTAGCCCTCACACTGTGCACATGTGGATAAAATATTTTTTAACTACTGTTTGGGGACCTGCTTTCTCTCTCATTCATTGCATGTTCCCTATTCTTTATATTTCTCAATTTAGCACTGGATATTACAGGATTATGGCAGTGGAAGGGAAAGTATGAGGGCTAATTTTTAATAGCCAACTTAGATGTTAGTGTCACATACTCTTATTTTCAATGTCTTAATTTTACTGCAATAAACTGGTATTCCTATCCACATATTAATAGCTACTTCCTATGGGACACCTCAAGGCAATAATGAAATTGCCTATGATTTCCTGTAACTGTATAATGGCATTGCTGAAAGCAAATGTGCTTTCTCTAGTGTTTTTGATACTCCTTGGAAAATCTGTGCTGTGAAGAGGTAGCTGTCTACAGCTGTAACTGCATGTAAGAAAGAATGTAGATTTACTGTGATTTTCATTTAGCTGTTGCCTTAGGTAAGGCCATTTCAAAAGATTCTCCTTGTCTAAGGGAATCGTTATTCTTCTAGTTTCCCTGCTCACCCACTCATTCTCTGTTCATCAAGCACAGAGCTCTATTTAAGATCACTGGGAGTTGTTCACTTATGAAGTGTTTATAACTAGAAACCAGGTAAAGAAAAAGAAGGGGAAAGGAATCTTTAGCGGGGGGGGACAAAAACAACAAAAAACCCAACAGGTTGAAGAAAACGGTAATTCCTTTTCCCTAAGATTTGTGTGCTTTGAGACATAGTTTGGTCAAACCTCTCCTCTGCCATTAGAGATGTTGGAAACTGCAGATTGTCTCTATCTTGTTTTTCTCTCGCCATGGGAGATGCCAGTGTGGAGTCTCTAGCCCTCTGCAAGTTTGTTTGGTAAAGCAGGGGAACTGCTCTGCTCTGCTCACTGCTCTTCTGTTTTTTGTTGATTTCAGGGACTGATGGTTGCAATTCTCTACTGTTTCATCAATAATGAGGTAAGAACGACACCACCATTCCAATTTGCCTTATCAATATCCACTACAGGAAAAGGAAATTGAAAATGGTCTTGAACTGCTAAATTGTCCTCGCTCAGGATTTTTACTTTTGTTACAGGCCCTCTTCTGTACAGCTACACAGAATAACTCCTCAGACAAATGTTGGAGGGAATTCAGGCAGTATAATTTAGGGCCACTATTTGCAGACACAAAATCTTGCAAGTTGTCTTGCTCACAATTGTATAGTTTGCACTGCTGGAGTTTTTCTTTTATTAAGAATTATAGCTGCTCTTCTTAATCTGTCTCACAGTGTTTCTTATTTGCTTGTTTTGGTCAATGTGGGAGTAGAGCTCATTTTATTCTGAGAACTCGGCTCAACTGGCTGGGTGAGGTTGGAGAGTCCTCTTGGTTAATGCCTGTACAGTTTGGTTTTGTTTGGTTTTCCTGTGGCCCAGCTACTTGAAGACATTGTCATGCTCTCATTCAAACTGAACGTCATGGAGTGGTGAGGTCTCCCATAGGCCTAGAAGAAATATAGCCAGGGCTTTGAGTTATCTGATTGCAAGTAACATCTTCTATGGCTTCTGCTGAATCCCAGCCCTCTTGGGGGAAAGAGTATTGCTCTGATTCTGTATTGCAGGAATCTCTTATGTTACCTTCTAAGTGACTGCTATTATTCATTCATTCAGCAGCCATGTTTGCAAGGGAAGCAAACACTACTAATTTGACATCACGTTATTAAGCTTAGTGCACACTAATGTGTTTTCTGCTCATGCTAAAATCTACTTTTAAACATGACGTAGTAATTCAAGATCACCTGTTGAGAGATAGGCCTCATCAAGGAATTGGAATCAATGGAGAAATGTTCTACTTGTGTCATAACGTCCAGGCTGGAGTCAACAGAAAAGCAGCAGGCATCCTGACTTAAGCCCTGCAAGAGTCTGTTCACTTTTGTAGCTTGTGGGTAAGATTTTGTTTAAGTGAATGTGTTAATTGTACTGCTTACAAAAGCCAGAGCTGGGTAGCAGCAGGCTTTGCTCAGTTAGAGAATATTTGTTTCAAATCCCTTGTATGGTTTTATGGGTCTGAAATGCAGCACTGTCTGCTGGTGCATCATATTATTTTTCTGATTCACTTTGACCTTTGCTCATACGTCCCCTGTGCAGCTGAAGGCAGGCCTCTCGTGAGTAATGCCTGATAACTTCCTCCATGTGATACAAGGGCACAGTTACATCCTAGCCCAAATGTTATTACAAAACCTGAAACCAGTAGGCTTGTTTCATTTGAGGGTACTTACTGTGAAGTAGCCTATCTACATTTCTAAGGGGTCCTCCAAAACTTTTTGCTATAGTTCTCTTGCCTTTGTAGTGCAATTCCTGAAATCTAACCACAATGTGCTCAGCTTCACAGAAAGATGGCAGGCAATATAGGATGAATTCTTTTGCCTGTTTTGACTCTTGTTAAAAGAAGGGAGAAGGATTTTGTCAAGCCCAGGTGTGAGCATCCATGAAATAAATCCATGTAAAGAGTTTGATTAGGTCAAGTCTTTTCTATTTCTTTCCTACATGATATGTGAAATTCTTGGTTTTCAAACTGTTTTTCTTCTGACAGACTATGTGTTCCTGGAGCCTATCCTTCTTTGCTATATGGTCTAGATTTTTGTCTTGTCTGTGACACTCGTTTACTCCTTTTCTTTTTCCTTAACCATACCTCATGAAAAGTTTGCAGCAAGTCCTGGTGCCTAGATCAAGAGTAGAAATGAAGCTAGAAGTGATATTAATGTCCTCTTGTAGTGTCTACTTATGGAAGAACATTAAAATACGCTCGTATTTCACTTGAAGGATTCTGGATTTTCTCTGATACTGCTCAGTAGCAGATGGCAGGGTCTCATCAGGTTGCCTGTTATCACCAATCTTCTCTGAAAAATAAGTTGGGCTTGATATAACCAGTTTTTCTGCAGTTAGTCTTGCTTTCATTAAGAAATATTCTAACCAGATGATGCTGCTTTCCACCAGAATTAGTTTAAGCTGATTCAGGTTTCATTCTTTGCATCTCCATGTTGCTTCCTTCCTATCACAATGGAAGTACACTTCATTCTCTTCTACCTTAAAAGAATCTGTCCTGACTCCAGGACTCAGGAATTTTTTTTAATTGTTGCCCAGTCTTCCTTTTTTCTTTTCATTCTTTATACAGACTATCCATTGAACTCCTCCTCCAGCTCCCTCCAGCTCCATTCCATCCCATTTCTGACCATCTTTCCTTTCACTATGATTTGTTGAGGTGGTTTTTTGACAAAGTTGAACTTTTTATAATCAGATTCCAGATTTGTTGCCACGCTCTCAAGATCCTTTTGCATCCTTGTGCATTAAGCTCAATCAGCTCTTCTCTGTGAGAAGTCTTCTCCACCTTTAACCTCCGTGACCATCTTTTCCAAGTTCTCTTTCCTCTTCCCTTTCTATTTCAAAATACTCTACATAAAAATTTTCCTTCTTCCCCTTTCTCTTGGGAACTTTGTTCTTGGTTCCCATTTCCCTGCATAGCTTATTTCTGGAAAATCTTACCCACACATGGAATTTACTAGGCTAATTATTTTGCTGAAAGATCTGTAGATCTACTTCAGTGCCCAAGAACTGCCTCTTTGCAATATAAATCTTAACCCATTCCCTTGGTCATACATTCACAGGCGTCTAGGCAAAAAGTCATTTCAACACAGACGGCAGAGCTGCTCTTTACCCTTTTCCTCACCTCTGGAGAGAAAACTAATATTGTGTCATTCAGATCCATTCCCAAGATATTATTTCTGATAGAGTCTTTTGTTCTGGTCTTCCCATCTGCTTCAGCTCAATCTTACAGGCTATTTGTATCATAGCTCTAGGATACAGTATGTCATGTACAGCTAGATTGAAGACTCATTTTGTCCCTTTGACTGATTCGAAGATGCCCATTTCTGTTGCTCATTGACTTATTCTGACAGTAAGTACCTTCATGCTTTCTTTCAGGATCTGCTTGTGAATGTCTACAATTGCTTTTGCCCAGTGCTGCCAATTAAACCAGCTGTTTTCCATGCCCACAAAAGGTGCGAAGTACTGGGGTGGTAATACAGTCAGTTCTTGCCTTGCAGACAGTATAGACCCTGCATTTCACTGTTTCCTTTTCTGTCTTTATCAGGCTTTTCTCCTTCATTCTTCTATGCCAGGCTATCCCAGACACACTGTCTTTTTCTGATGTCTTTATGCAGCTTTTGACACAACAACCCATGGGTATCATGGTAAACTACAAGCTTCTGTCTCGGCATCTTTTCTTCTGTCCCATTTGGTCGTGATACAGGAGGGACAGATTCGGTTGTCAGAAATGCAGAGATGCAGCTGGTTCCCACCAGGACAGGATTCAGTGTGAGGGCTGTAGCCCAGAGCTGACAAGCACTGCTAGAGGTGATCACCAAGGGAAGACAATTGGCTCTGTAAGGCTTTGCTCCTTTTTTAGGGCTGCCTCCCAGATTCAGTATTTCACAGTGAACAAGCAGAGAAGACAGACATACAGCAGCTGGTTTCTTAAGATGTCTCCCTCACAGTATGAAGGTTTCAGCAGTGTGGGTGTGATGAAAGGCCTGAGCTGGAACTGCTATCAACCTATTTAGTCTTTTGGTGGTCAGTAGCAG
Organism: Chionis minor; assembly: GCA_013398295.1. Classification (NCBI taxonomy): domain Eukaryota; kingdom Metazoa; phylum Chordata; class Aves; order Charadriiformes; family Chionidae; genus Chionis; species Chionis minor. The sequence continues at coordinate 125,126 of VZSF01010240.1, read as the reverse complement.
ACCTTAAAAGGAAACAAAAAGCCTCCAGAGAAGGCTCGCTTGAGTGACCCACCTATAGTGAACTTGCTTCCAGGCTGAAGTCCACACCATAATGAACTGATTACTAGTTGCACTCCTGTCTTTTTCTAAATAGAGTGAAAAAGGTTCAATTTTATGTCCTCTGCCTTATGTGTTAAAAGCTAATGGAGGTTCTTAACTTCAGTCAAGTGCTAAGAACTTTGCCCGTGGAACAGGAAGATCTAAATTCTGTTTTTCCTTGTGCAGCAATTACAAGACCCTGGAGAAACCTCCAAATGAGTACAGAGGTTACACAGTTTATCTCAGAACCTGTGACTGGATGAGCATATTTTGTAACTTTGAAAAAAGCTAGTATCTGGAATGAGACATTATAATTGTTACTTTAAAAGAGGGAGGAAAAGTACAGTCTTTAATGTGCTTAATTGTTGGGTTTTCAATTCTGAATAAATCTTCATTTTTGTATGGAATTAAAAAAAAAGTAAATATTCAAAGAACAAAAATAATCTGAGACATAATACTGTTTAAATCAAACCAGAAGTTAAAATGGAACTCTTAAGAATACCTGTGGTGACAGTATTGAGCAGAAAGACCGTCTTTTCAGTCACTTCATGGCTGATAAGCAAAATCAACTTAATTGTTAGTACTGGTAGGGCATAGAGTACATTCAGTATTGCAGCTGAATACAATTTCAAATAAAATAACAAAGATAAGATTTCGTCGTTCATAAGAGAGCTGTATTTCTACAAGTAAAAGTGAATGCCATCATTATTTTAAATGTAGAATACCCTACAATGGACTAACAAGATAATTGGATAATTTGAAACAATAATATTGCAGGTTTAAAGCATTGACAGCTTTTCTCAGTATTTTGATATCTTTGTTTTTCCTTGCTTTTTTTCTAGGGGAGTCGTTTAAAGATCTGACTAGTTCTACATTCATTCCTTTTGTTTTCTTTCTTTACTTCCGTTAGGTTCAGATGGAGTTTCGGAAAAGCTGGGAGCGCTGGAGATTGGAACATTTGTATGTCCAGAGAGACAGCAGTATGAAACCTCTGAAGTGTCCGGCCAACAGCATCAGTAGTGGAGGCACGGTAGGCAGTAGTGTCTACGCTGCCACTTGTCAGGCCACATTCAGCTAAGATTTCTGCAGGTGAATCAGACTGAGAACAATGAACTGTATAATATACCTGAAAACCCTTAAATACCCAAGCAAGTGGCTTAAGTATGCCATCTCCAGCAAGAAACTTAAGCATATGCTGCTCATTGCCTGCAGGCTGTTGGACAAAGGTTTCTAGGGAAAGCAATCTGCTAATGTAATCAACGCATCAGAGGAAAAATTTATCACGTCTAAAGTAAGTTAAAAGAGTTTCTTCCTATTTGCACACAAGGCCTCCAGGTGTCCAAAACCTAAGCCTAGCATTGATCCAGTCTGAAAACACAGGGTCAATGGCTTATTACTGTTGAGTGGGCGAGCTGAGTGATCAACTGATTAAATTACAAAGATACAGAATATGATTATTGACAAAAAATACATTTAGACTTTTATGGGGATAGGATGAGGTGCTATCACCAGTTTCAGAAATAAAGAACTTAGTGGGACGTAACTTGTGTTTTAGGGGCGAGTCAGTTTTGTAGTTAAGAGTTTCCTAAAGCTGAAGTTGAAAATGTGCTCACCTGTTTTCTGGGTAGGTGAAGAACAGCATCCTGAAGGTCTATGGACAGAGCAGGGTGGCGTGGTGAACATTTCTGAATGCTCTTTTTTAAGCTTCACTTGGGGGAAGGGGAAGGGTGGGGGACCCAACAGAAAAAACAACAACCAAAAAACCCAGTATCTGGTAGGGGCCTCTTCTGCTATTAATTGTGTGTGTTATCTCTGTTGACATGGGTGGAAATATCCCCGGAATGCACAGCCCTTCTGGTTTTATCTGGTACGCTGCCTCTGGCACACAGGTGTTGGCAGGGACAGGCTAATGACTCGCGCTTCAAGAGGACATTTTCTTTCTAAGCTATACGCTGCTGCTCGTGGCTGCGAACACACAGAGGTCAGCATGTGGCCAGAGCCGGTCTTACCAGACTTCCCCTCCTTTGGAGAAGGTTCGGTCGTTCCCGGTGGTGGGGATCGCTTTTGTGCCGCCTCCAGCCCGGTCCGTTTTCTCCGGGCCAGCCGTGCCCGCCGGCTGCTGCGCTCGGGGCGGCGGGAAGGCGCCTGTCCAAGGGCTGCGGGTTCAGCACGGCGGACAGCTCCCGGCCCCCGCCCCGCCCCGGGCCGGCCGCTCTCCTCCTTCCTTCCTTCCTCCTCCCTCTCCTTCCTCCTCCCTCTCCTTCCTCNCTCCCTCCTCTTCCACAGCCCCTCCACCATCAGCGGGATTCAAAAAATCCCTCCCCCCCCCGCCCCAGCTCCCCTTCAAACACTATCCTGAACTCCGCAGGCCTTTCTCTGTTTAAAACTTCGAGGGCTCTTGCAGTGATTGAGCCTGTACTGCTAATTACCTGTTACCCGCCCCCAAGTTTACAAGGGTTGCTAGGGGGGGTGTGGGCGGGGAAGAGAGAGGTATCTTTAATGACAAGCTTTACATGTCTTTACCGAGCTGTTATTCGGGCTCCCTTTACAACAAAGAGGCAAGGTGCCAAAGAGTAGCTCTGAGAATATCCCTTCCTATAGCCTCCTTGTAATAAGTAACTTCCATGGCGTAGCAGTTGGACTACTCAGCAGAGAGGGAGGGGAAAAAAAAAATAAAAATTTCCAAGTCTGTCTTTGCACTTGCACATCCCTTAATGCCAAGAAAGTGGACTGGATATTCTGGGGTGTAATTCAGCGTCTTTCCTGCCTGAAGCTAGATTGCTTTGCATGGCATTATTTAATCATTGTATTAGAATCCAAATTACCAACAGGGTGGATTAGTTTTACAATCATCAGGCTAGAATTGAATTAGAGAAGGATGAGTTACCTTCTTCTGCTATAATGCTTGTAATTGAGCTCTGGGGGAAGGTGGGGGAGGGGGGAGTCAGACATGTTTGCAGAAATCCAGCACAGTTCTCGGGCTGGCTTGCGTTCCGTAGAGCATGCTGCCTCCTACACGGGCCGTTTCCAGGCCATGCCTTCCCAGCATCGGTTGCAGAGCTGACCTTGGAATGAAGCACCTCAGGTTCTTCTGTAAATCTAATAACTAGCTTCTATGTTGTGTGACCATCGATACAATACCTGACTACTACGTGCGTAGGGTAACTGCTGTCCTGCAATTTAATTAATTAGCTTCCCGTACCTAGAGAGTATACTTGATGTGTCTATTCAACATCTACCCTTAAGTGCTTTGAACAGGAAAAGGCTGGTATAGTTGCTGGTAGGGGAATAGGCGGCATGATGACAGATGAGATTTACAGCTGTATGGTAATGCACACTGGAGGGAATAATTTCACTCATGAATATTCAAGAGTGGGTGCTAGTTTTCCCAGGGCCCTGCTTAGTTGTGTGCAAACCTGGGAAAAAAATGTTTCTGCTACTTGTGCAGGTGTTAGCAAGATGATAGTTTTGCTGTGACAATAGGAAGTTACGCAGGTGTTTTAACTTACTATTATGCTGGAAAAAACACATACCAAATGAGAGAGGACAGACGTAGGAATAAAGAACATTTACATGTGTAGTAATAAACCTGTACTTAGTTGCTGTCACAAGATTCTTGCAACAGTTTGATACACTTTTGAGTTACTAGGCTGTTTTTGCCCCTCCTATTCACTTAAAAAGTGAGGGCTTTGAGCCCATGAGAATAGCTCCAGCACCGGATGTCGAACTTACCATTGTAATTTCTGCCTTGTTAGAATCCAAGAGAAAAATAAGATGACCAAGTGAGGTCTTAGCCAAGCAGAGGGTTACGGTGGAATTTTTTTTCCCCTCTGATTAAGCTCTCGCTCCTTCAAACCTTTGCAAATCCCCTCTAAGTACTGAGGGAACAACTCAGTGAAAGTAATTGCTTCCAAAGCAGAATTACAGTAACTGTATTTTGAGAAATACTTTCAGCAAGGTCTAAACACCAATTTCTCCATCGTACTTTATCTACTTTAGTAAAACCTTTGACAAGCCTTCGTTGAATTTACAATACGCATTTATTTGAGTAGCATGAAATGAGGAAAGCAACACAAAGCACTGGAACAGATGAACTGTGTGAATTCTTATCTCTTGTGCCTTTCAGCTTCGTGCTCACTTATTGTGGTAAATTGTTTCATGAAGCATTAAATAGAAGAGTCTATAAATTCACCTCGACATAACGTAACTAGAGTTTATAGCAAATGAGAACTTCATTCCCAGCATTGCTGCTATAAAGTTTTACAACTTCATGGATGTTACCTTATATTTAATATTTATTTGCATGTACTTTCTTGTTTTAAAAAACACCCACAGAATCTTACTGTACAAGATGTCAGAACATCAGTTCCCTGTAAATGTTACAGTTAAGTTTTTATCCTTGTGAATAAAGTTTCAACTCACAAAAATTCTGTCACTGGTGTATTTACTTTAAGCATCAGCCGACTACTTCTTACTCTGTAATTAGAAGAACACTTTCTAAGAATGGAAAGACTCACAGTTCATGGTTCTCAAGGAAAATATATTTGCAGCTCTACGCCTGCTACAAAAAGGCCTGTGATCTGCAGAGGGGATGTTAGGCGAAAACTAAAATGCAGCCTGTTATTTGTATAGAGTCAGAAGGAATTGGTAAGAATAGTGACAACAATAGTGAGGGGTTTTTACCAAAGACTGGTGGAATATGTGCAAATCCAAAAATTCTGTGCTTGTCTTTAAATAGCATTTGGAATTTATACAAGAGGCCAGTAGTAGAAGCTAAGAGAGCACTGTGGAGGGCTACTGAGAGATGCTTGGCAGCGCTAAACATACTACTTCTGCTTTAATCTCTACTATTCTCTTTCCAGTCGAGTTAAATTCAATAAAGGACACTTCTTTTTGTTTCCTTAATCAATGATGAAATGTGAAGTAAGTCAAGCCTGAACACACTATGTAACTTGAATTAGAAACAGCATAATGAAACAGGACTTGAGAAACCACTTCGTTACTTTTCTTCTCAACTCAGTCTTCATAGGCGTAAGCTCTACCAGCTGCTCTTCACTATGACTTCATTAATGATTTGCTTTAATGCAAGGATCTATATATTGAAAATACCAGCAGATCGTACGAGAAGTGCAGTGGACAGTCTGTGGGATGGTGGTGAGAAGCATCATCGGCTGTGCCGTGCTACAAGGACTGAATCCAATGATAGGGTGGGTCCCTCTTGCATTTCTATGTCTGCTGCACACTCACCCTAATTTTATTTTTTTTCCAAAATGACGGTTAAAGAAAAAGGTGTATTACCTGCCAGGAATAATAAGAAACCTTTAATTTGGTTACAGTGTAAACTATGAAAGCTGTGCTACGAAGCGAATGGGGAACTTGCATCCAAATCAGTGTAAGATGAAGCGCAGGAGTGCAGAGCGCAGCAGCTGCCCGTGGCCGGGACGGGGCGAGCGCTTGTGTCTTGGCTTCGGACAGGGGCTTCCAGCCAGCGCTGGGAAGAGGCGCCGCTGGCCCTTCTACTGAAGGCACCGTCAAACACCGGCCTTCCTCTGACCGGCGGCAAAGGGCACCAGGGGCTGAGGGGCGCCGGCCGACACGGTGACGGCCACGGCTGTGGAAAGGCCGCGTGGCTGCAACAGCCGCCCGTGGGTTCGCTGCCCGGCCCCGGCCCCGCCTCCCCCGGGACACAGACACGGCGTGCGCTTTGCTACGGCTTTATTCGGGACCGGGCCGACACCGGGCCGGGAGTAAGGCGCAAGCGGCGTTTTGCATAGAAATGACCCCCTTCTCCTCCTCCTCCTCCCCCCAGGAGGGGGCCGTGGGATCCTCGAGTCCGGGGGCGGGAGGGGTGAGGCGGTGGCGGGGGCCGCCCCGCAAAGCGGCCGTCCCCACCGGGCCGGTGGCTACCTGCCGGCGGCGGGCCGGTAATACAGCTCCCGCTCCAGCTGCTCGGCCGTCAGCGTCCCGGGGATGGCGGCGCAGCCGGGGTTGAAGACGGAGTAGGCGCTGAGCTCGCCCGGCCGCCGCCGTGCGGGGCGGCGGGTGCCGGCGTACATCCAGTAGAGCAGGGAGAGGAGGAAGTAGGGCAGCCCCAGCTCCAGCTCGGCGAACAGCGCCAGCAGCACCGCCCACAGCAGCACCTTCAGCAGCAGCGGCCGCGCCCACGCCGGAGCCGGAGCCGCCGCCTCGCCGGGACGGGCCTGTGGAGGCAGCAGCGAGACGTGGCGGTCAGGCACCGGTAGGCACCGGTCAGGNCGGGGGGCGGTGGGGGTACGGCGGGGCCCGCACCGCACGGAGGAGGGTCCAGGGGGCTTCGGTCACCGGCAGCCACCGCCCCCGGCCTTTCCCCCTGTGAACTGGCGGCCGTGGCTGCCGCGCGGCGCTGGAGGAGGACTGCACATCGGCAAAGGCTCCCTCGTTCGGGTGTGTGCATTGTTTGGTGTTGGGTCTTTTTCCCCTGTTTAAACCTTAAGAACTAATGCTGACACCACAAAGAAAGGTGGAGGGAGAGAATAAAGCACAGGGTGACCAAAGCCTGGGGTGGGTGAATGAGACTTTGGCATTTGGGGTGACCAGCAACACTGGTGTCAGGCCTTTGAGTGGCCATTGTTACAGAATGTATATGTATATGTATATATACATTCTATGTATAGAGTGGTTTAGGTTGGAAGGGGCCTTAAAGGTCATGTAGTTCCCACTCCCCTGCCCTGGGCACCTTTCACTTAGACCAGGTTGCTCAAAGCCCCATCCAGCCTGGCCTTGAACACTGCCAGGGATGGGGCAGCCACAACTTCCCTTGAGCAACCTGTTCCAGTGCCTCACCACCCTCACAGTAAAGAATTTCCTCCTAGTATCTAAACTAAATCTACCCACTTTCAGTTTAGAACTGTTACCCCTTGTCCTATCACTACACTCCCTGATAAAGAGTCCCTCCACTCCATCCTTCCTGTAAGCCCCATTTCACATACTGGAAGGCTGCCATCAGGTCTCCCCAGAGCCTTCTCTTCTCCAGGCTGAACAGCCCCAGCTCTCTCAGCCTGTCCTCATAGGANCCGCCCCCGGCCTTTCCCCCTGTGAACTGGCGGCCGTGGCTGCCGCGCGGCGCTGGAGGAGGACTGCACATCGGCAAAGGCTCCCTCGTTCGGGTGTGTGCATTGTTTGGTGTTGGGTCTTTTTCCCCTGTTTAAACCTTAAGAACTAATGCTGACACCACAAAGAAAGGTGGAGGGAGAGAATAAAGCACAGGGTGACCAAAGCCTGGGGTGGGTGAATGAGACTTTGGCATTTGGGGTGACCAGCAACACTGGTGTCAGGCCTTTGAGTGGCCATTGTTACAGAATGTATATGTATATGTATATATACATTCTATGTATAGAGTGGTTTAGGTTGGAAGGGGCCTTAAAGGTCATGTAGTTCCCACTCCCCTGCCCTGGGCACCTTTCACTTAGACCAGGTTGCTCAAAGCCCCATCCAGCCTGGCCTTGAACACTGCCAGGGATGGGGCAGCCACAACTTCCCTTGAGCAACCTGTTCCAGTGCCTCACCACCCTCACAGTAAAGAATTTCCTCCTAGTATCTAAACTAAATCTACCCACTTTCAGTTTAGAACTGTTACCCCTTGTCCTATCACTACACTCCCTGATAAAGAGTCCCTCCACTCCATCCTTCCTGTAAGCCCCATTTCACATACTGGAAGGCTGCCATCAGGTCTCCCCAGAGCCTTCTCTTCTCCAGGCTGAACAGCCCCAGCTCTCTCAGCCTGTCCTCATAGGAGAGGTGCTCCACCCCTCTGAGCATCTTCATGCCCCCCCACTCCAACAGATCCATGTCCTTCTTATGTTGGGGGCTCCAGAGCTGGATACATTATTCCAGGTGGGGTCTCACCAGAGTGGAGTAAAAGGGGCAGAATCACCTCCCTTGACCTGCTGGCCACACTTCTTTTGATGCAGCCCAGGATGCAGTTGGCTTTCTGCGCCACTAGTGTACATTTCCGGCTTCTCATCCACCAACACCCCCGAGTCCTTCTCCTCAAGGCTGCTCTCAATCCATTCTCCACCCAGCCTGTATTTTTGCTTGGAATTGCCCCGACCCAGGTGTAGGACCTTGCAGTTGGCCTTGTGGAACCTCATGAGGTTTGCACAGGCCCACCTCTCCAGCCTGTCCAGGTCCTTCTGGATGGCAGCCCTTCCCTCCAGCGTGTTGACCGCTCCACACAGCTCTGTGTTGTCAGCAAACTTGATGAGGGTGCGCTCAATCGCACTGTCCGTCTTGCCGACAAAGTTATTAAGCACCAGTCCCAATATTGACCCCTGAAGAATGTCACGCATCACTAGTCGCCACTTGGACACTGAGCTCTTGACTGTGACTCTTTGAGTGCAGCCACCCAGCCAATTCCTTATCCACTGAGTAGTCCACCCATCAAATCCCCATCTCTCCAATTCAGAGACAAGGATGTCGCGTGTGAGAGTGTCAAATGCTTTGCACAAGTCCAGGTAGATAACATCAGTTGCTCTTCCCTTGCTCGCCGACACCGTAATGTTTTAGAGAAGCGCTGAGCAGCCCGGGCAGGGGTGGCATGGAGGAAGAGGGTGCCCGTGCTGGGCATGGCCAGTGGCCCCCCTCTTGGTGGGGAGCCAGGGATCTCCCTGCACCACCTGCTCACGGCCATGGAGAAGCGCGCAGTGGGCTCCCTCCAACACAGGCCCACGGGCCTCGCCGGCCACGGACATCTGCTAAAACGGGGGCAGGCCATCCCACCCTCTCTTTAAACAAAAATATAAAATCAGGAAAATCAGCTCTGTCACATCATCTTTCAGCAATCGGTACAGTGGAGAAATAGAAATATATTTACAGGAGCCGGCTCTTAGCCTCAGGAGTAAAATATCTATCACTCTCCAGCTGTAATAGTTAGCAATGAGGCACCATTTCATCCTGCAGCGCTGTTTCCAGTTACTTATAGCTTTCTCAGAAGTGACCTTTAGGGCTGAATATCTCATGCATGTGTCAGCTCAGAAGTGAATATGAGAAGTCTAATAAAAATCAATTTGGGTGTTCTTAAGTTATCTTAATGTGGAAAAAATTGTGTTTTTTTCCAGCTAAATCATTTTTCAAATGCCTATTTTATGCTTGGTTACAAAATAACTTTCTTTTAACCTTCCGACTTTGCGAAAAGTGCCACAGTGAATGACATTTTTCTCTTTATTTGTGGAAATTTGATTTTGAAATAACACTCAAAAATGTTTTAAGATAGCCTGCACAGGATATTATTTTATTTTGTTTTTTATTATTATTATGTCTTCCTCTTGTACTACTGTTCATGAAAAGAGGTCCTCCAAGAAGAGCTGGGTAATTCCACACGTTATATTCTGTATGCATCATTAGGCAAGCTAATGGTTATACCTGAGCTTGATACCGCCTTTGCAAGCCACACCTGGTGATTCACATGCTATCAGATTTTATTCAGAATTTACTGGGTTTAATATGTATGTGTTATTGTGCATCCAAATAAATATTTTCTGGCTGTGTCTGGGTACCTATAGTGCCGTGTATTGTTAGGAAACACATAAAAGCGTGCCCTGAACTATGCCTTTGAAGCCTAAATGCACTACAGTAACCTCATCTGTAAATGAGTGTTACCCTGCGGACAAATACCTAAACAAATTTGTATCCATAAAGTCTTAAAAGACTTCAATATATCCTGTTTTTAAACAAACAGCTCCACGGAATAGACACTTAGTTTTGTTTGTTTAACAAACCATCTGGACGATTTGTGCCCTACTCCAGTGCTTACAAAGGTCCTGGGCAGTTCACCAAGCCCAGTCTTTGGATCCTCAGCCAGTGGTTGGGAGGGCATGGAGAGGTTGAAGAACACTTCTCTGGGACTCTTGAGTTGCTTCATGCCTTTCTTACTGTGTATGAGAAAAACAGATCGAATGTAGTCTTTTTGTAGGTGTGAGGCTATGAGCCAAGTCTTTCTCCCCTCTGCTGCAGCTAAGTAAAGGATTAAGAAAAAGTGTTGGGTGCTATTGATAGAGCTCTAATATTTCACGCTTCATAACGAAATTCAGGAACTGCTCATCAACTTTTGGGAGGCAGCATTAAGATCACTTTAAAAACTTGCGATTTTTTTTAACCCCATGCTAAATTTCATGCTAAACTTCATGCTAAGTTTCATGCTAAATTGTAATTGTCATGTCTGTAATACAAAGAAGCCCACATGCATATTTTCTCTGCTAAGAAAACTTCTTGTTCTTAATATATTTCCACTTCAGTGATTTTGAAACCTTTTCCTTTATCCCAGCTATCAACTTTTCATTATATTTTAATATTTATGATACAGAAGAATCTTTGCATTCTGCTCTCAGCCAGCCAATTATCACCAGCTTAAGGGACTACTTTTTCAGTACTTGTGAACCTCCAAACAATTAGCAACCTTGGATACGGCACTCGGTCAGCAAGAGACCTGAACGAGACGAAGTGGCTGCTGAAAGAATTGACAAAACAAGAAAACTATCAAAGCCGTGTCCAAAGTGTCCAAAGCACTATTGATTTTTTATTTTGGGGGGGCGACTGCGGAGTTTTTCTTGAGTAATTTTGAAGTGTCTCTGCTCTTTCATGCTCCTTAAGGAAGCGAGAGAACTGTAAACTAATTTGGGGAAATACTTTTGCAGGACAGAAGGCATTAGAACTATTGGTGGCAAAATACCAACCCAACTGAGTTAAGCCAAGTGTCGACAGCAACATTCAGATCCTGTGGCACCCTTTGCATTTATGACACCAGCCGCCCATCACCGCGTCTCAGCGTCAGCAGCCTCTTTATTCAGTAGTACGGGCTCAGGGTTGGGAGTGTTGTTACTCCCTCCCTCCCTACAGCTGCAGATGTCTGCTCCTTCATGCCGGCTTTTTCAGATATCAGCAGTAATCAAGTCACAATAATACTCTTGATGAATTAATCTGATTCATTGACAGAAGCTTTCTCCTTCATGAGGTAAGTATCCCCACACACATTGACTTGCTAAGTGCCATAAATGCAGACAGAAGGGCAACCCATTATTAATATAACGACCTAGCTTAATTAGTTCAATGGAGCTGAGGGAACATCAGCTTTAGTTGTTGAGGTCTTAGAGAACATGTATAAAATAGATTGAAGTGCACAGACTCATACTTGGCTAATTCCATACAGAGCTTTCTGCATATCCATTTACTAATCAGTTCTAAACTGCAGAGAAGAGCTGCTTCCTTCGTTAAAAAGTGGTCATTAATTTTCCTTCCTAAAATAGCAGCGTCAGGGTACTTTGCCATAGGCATAAGGGATCTTTTTTTTGTCTGTCTTCTTACTGAACTACTTTAGGTTACGAACTGCAAATTTTCACGTCTATGTGGTTTCCAAATGTGTACATTTGTACGTTCACCAGTGCATGCTAAAAGGTGCTGAGATACTAGCACTTATGTTACTGCTTTTTATCCTGAAATGCTCTGCCTTGAAACACATTAAACATGGGCAAAGCAGAATTATTAATATTTCTGTCACAACTCTGAAACGTTCCTTATCATTTCAAGGGAAACTTCCATTTGAGGAGAAGAACACAGTAAATATTCCTCACTATTACCATGTCAGCTGTAAATGTCAGATATTTAGTGAAATCATTGTAACAGAAAAAGGAGATAGGCTATTTTATTACATTTAGAAGATAACACCCGATGGGCATTCTAGCTGGGATTGTTTTGACCTATTCATAATCAATCTGATTTGAAATTCAAAGTTTTGAAAAGTATTTTAAAACTTCAAAAGATCAGAATACTGCCTTTTGCTTTTTATCATAGAGATAGGGTGGGGAAAAGTGCAACTGCCACCTAAAATTCCCTGTAACTTAAGTGAAAGGAAGCCAGATTTGTCTCTCCTATCTGTCAACATTGTCATGTTGGGTTTAACCAGACTACTCTTCTCAAAACTTTTCTTTTTTTAATACTTTGTAAATTAACTTTTGTGAGGTTGGAAATCCATAAGGCTTTTCAGGCTGGGAGTGAGTATTTTTTTTTATTCTAGGTTTGCATAGCACCTAACCACAACAGTCCATAACTAGGTGTTGTAACAGCGTTTCCCCCATGTTATGGACATGGGGGAAATGAAATAAAGAGAATGTCAGAGAACATCTTAAAGCCATTTCTACATCTGAGTTCTGGTTCTACATCCATTTCCTTCAAATCCATTGAAGTTTAAAATACAGAAAATGCTATACGCTAGAAGGTGAGTAAAAAGTGAGGAAGACAAAAGCGGACAGACAAAAGAGGAATACATTACCCCCTTACACACACACACACTCAGTCTGCAGAAGCCTTTCATTAAGAGTAGCCCATAAACCTCAATGTTCACGTTGATTGCCAGTTTTATACAGCCACTTCCACAAAAATGCGAAGGACAGCAGAGCACTGGCCGATTTCCTTTTCGGAGGAGCGGAATGCCCAGAAACAACCTTCTCCTGTGCCTTCACATCTCCGTCCTATATGATAGAGCAAATCATCATCCAGAAGCACTGAGCTGTCATCACAGCTGGCAATGTGCATTCCAGCCAGCTGGCTGGAGCCTCGGGCTCTTGCTGATAAAAATAAATTGCCTATAAACAATCTAAACAGGGGTGAGACTGCACCTGCACCCCTGAGATAGGTATACCAGGCATTAGGGCTTAGTGCTATTTGCTAATTCCCACAAATTATTCAGCAGAACACAAGCTGAATGAGAGACACATCATGGCACTCCTATTCCTCCTTGGCTTCACATGAAAGAAATGAGCTTACCTAAAATAAAATAGTTACATATGTATATCTCCACATAATCCACAGGGCAAAAGTCTAAACTATGGCTTCTGACAAATTGTCGGGTTGTATGACAATACTATCAGTTTACTCTTTTAGCCAATTTCCCATCATCATCATCACCTTAGCCTCAATGCCTAAATTGGATTTTGGAATATTTATGATGATGGCCACCAGAAGTGAAACGGCTCAGTCAGATCACAGCTGACACGACAAAGGTTAGGGGTAAGGCCTTCCCTCGTCTTTTCCAAGACAGGGATAAACTAGCCGGCCCACCAAGAGAACTTTAGCCTTTCAGCATGACCTAGGAAAACACTTTTCCAAATTGCTATTTAGACATACGATATTCCAACTACTTCTTTCCAAACTCTGCTACAGAATGGTACAAGTAACTGATTGTCATTGCAGCAGAGGCTTTGAGCTCTAAGCTGCCCTCAGTAATGCACAACGGTTGTGTTGGGGTCCACCAGTGAAAGCTAGTGGATGGCACGCACAAAAAAAACCCCAGGTACACCAGTAATGAACTAAATTCATCTGCCAGTGGCGGAAGGAATTTTTATGGGCTTGTGAACCCTGGGAGGAAGGCAGGAGCAGAAAGCTTTATATCCTACCAGTGCAATGAGTCAAGGCTGGGACATCAAACTGAATCAGCTGTGAAAAACCTAGTGTTCAGTGGGGAAATACTCCAGCTGTTACACTGTCATACAAAATGTGGGCATCGCCACCAGTACAAAGTTCCCCGAGTACTCATTCATTTTCTTATAGAAGTGGAGATTACTTTTTAATGCTCTGTGCTGAATCCAGAGCTGTCAGATATCTCAGCCACGTACCAGAGTGACACACTACCCCTAGGGATGGGTAGTTTGAGAATCCCAATTTAATTTTATAGAAAATAGGACATGAGGATGCTCTGCTCAGTTAACATGGTGGCACTTCTGTAGACACAGGAGCAACCAAGAAAGAATTCTGGACAAAGCCTGGCTAGTCACCAGAGCAAAGAGTTTGTACATGGCTGTCTTGGGTTGCAGCCATGCAGTTTAAATTCTGTCCAAGTCCCTCACACATGTTTAGGTGACTGCACCTGTGCTATTCATTTAGCATCTCATAACTGTCATTTTGGATTGAGTCAGAGTCCAGAGTGCATTTGATCCGTGTGTAAGGGTCTAATTGAAGTTTCATCCCTGCTTTAGGTAATTACATGCTATTTTGGATCTTAATGCTAAATGTTGACTTTTAATTCCTGAAGAATATACCAAAAAATTTCCCTTTGTGATTGTAAAGAAAACACAGGAACCCAAATGGGTACCACCACAGTAAAAGGTACAATAGTGGTACAGAGCTCTTAGGTATCTGAGTTCCTTGCTTTGTAGGTTAAATTTAATAGGGTATAAGTCACAGACGGTATTTTTTATGCCAATATTTGTTCTGATAAATGGAATAAAGATCTGGAAGCAAAGCCTGTGTGAGTCAAAATGGGAAAAGAGAAGAAAGATCTAAGAAAATCTTAAATCCGCAAAAGACTCACAGAAAGACAGCCTTTACTAAGTGCTGAAAGCTAGTAAAAGGCAACTTTGCCTGTTGAAACAGATTAATAACTCTCTGAATTAAACATATTGCCAAACCCCACTTGCAAAAAAATCTGTTCAATACTCCAAAATCCAATACATAGTGCAGAAGCCTACCTGTGACATCCTCAAAGGTGGAAAATCCTCACTCTTCCATCAATTACTGCTTTCTCTTGAAGTTATTTCCATGGCTTGAGGCTGACTGTGAGCCCAGAAAAACACAGTTCTTTGCAGAACGGTAGCAAGCACCACATCAAGCAGCCGTCTCCTCTGGTGAGCAGTCAAGACACAGTCTTTCAGGTGTCAAGCCCAGTAAGGTGGGACTAGATGAATACACAGTTTGGAGAGAAGAGCAAGGCAGTTCCTGTGAGAACAGCAGAGGTGAGGACAGAGACACTCCAGTGGATCTGAGAGGAACAGAGACACCAAGTCAGCCCCTCAGCTTTCCTGAACTGATAGACCCTGCCATGTGAAATCCTGACCCCACAGAAGTCAGTGGAAACTTTGCAAGGGCTACACTGGGGTTGAGATTGCATCTCCTGAAGGACCGAACTGAGCTCATAGCTCACTATCTGCTTGATGAGACCTGCAGGCCTGACACAAAATTGCTTCTCTTCAAAAAACAAACCAAGACAACAACAAAAACTTTGCAATTTTTTTTTTAACAATGAAAAATCCAGACTATTTATTCTATTTAGTACTGTATTTCCTGCAAATCTTGTACCTTATGCATACAGGGCTTTTAAATAAGATAAATTACGTGAAGAGGAGAATTAAGACCTAAACAAGGTTACCTTCTTACGTATTGCATTGTAAAGACAACCTGGGACGGGGATGAGTCTCTAAATTTAGGAGAAATAAAGTTCAAAAGTGGGTCTGGCTGGTTCTCATGCAGTAAGAGAATGTGGAGGACTCCTCCTGCCTCTGGTGGGTTTAGAAACCATGGGCTGTGTTTTGGCAGTTTTGGGCTGATCCTGAAGGACACTCAGCATTGCAGCAAGTTCAGCCTGTAACCTCACGCCCGGGCTGTCTCTTCGGTCAAACTCGACCGGGGTTTGTGTACTTCCACCTGACTGGGGCCTCACAGGCCACGCTTTGAGCAATCGTGGTTCGGAAGGAAGGGAGAAAAAGGCCAAATGCAAAGAAAGCATGTTCATACGTACTGGTTAAGTAGAGAATTCAGATGTCAGAAAAGACTGAGCGCTGTTTCTAGGTCATTTGTTTATCTCAGAGGGCAGCAATGGATCCAATATCTTCTTTTGACAGTTCTTCCAAAGGGTGACTAAGCGGCCTTCATAAGCAGGACATTGCGAACATTTAGCAATACTATCCTGTCTTTTCTGTTTGAGCAGTTCACTAAGGACAACAATCTGCAGCCGATAAGGTATGAATTCATGAGGGAGAAATATATACAGATTAAAAGGTCTGACATTTATGTTTCTAGAGAAAGAAGAAACAGACAACAGCAAAAATCTCTACGTTTCAGTTTTGTAAAATCAAAGTGTTTGTTGCAGAACCTTCACATTTAGAAGTTGAGTTCTGGCCGTAAATACATACCAGTATTTTCTTCCTCCATCCATGGTCTCTAACTCCCTTCTGGATAATTTCCGCTGAATTTCAGAATTTGTTTTTCAAGATTCTTGAGAATAACAATACAGGGGATGAGAGCACCACGGATTCAGTCATGACACCGTGAATCGAAGGAGAAATTATAGCACCCCCTGCTGTCATTTTAGACGATTACCTTGAAGATTTCTGTATTTATCTCAGTAGTTTATCTTGCCTGGAAAAAAGCTGCCCGAATATTTGGTTCATAATTTTTAATTCATGTTAGAAAGACTGTGACTGCCTATTTTATTGTTTTGTAAATTACTGTAATATTCCAAAGTTCAGATTAGTTTATCTTTTGGAATCTAAATAGAACTGAAATTTTAAATCTATGACATCTACTTACGTGAGATAACAGACTTCTTTCAAAATATACCTTCCCTTTTAATAAGCGTGGTTTTTCTCACATGCACTTTGAATTTCAACATACATTTTCTAAGCCCCACTCTCTGACTGATGAGCCCAAGCTAGACAGCTTTAATCTTCACTGCTATAATTCATACAGCGAACATTGGAAAGCGGCAAAATACAATTTGAGATTACATCTCCCTTTCCCCTGCTGCAGACACAGCCAATTCTGACACTAATCTCCAAAGGGGTTTTTGTGGATGCACTACAGAGCCCTGAAGGGATTTAATTCCAGGATTAGGGACCGAAGTACAATTTACATTATATTACATGAATATACACTCCCTCTCTCTCTAATTCCTGTTTCCCTTCTGTGATGGACATACGGTTGTGGTTCTGGGGTAAATAAGCTATAAAATAAAAGTAAAATCACATATACAGAGACTCTTTCATTATGTATTTTTGGAGGTGTGACTATTTGCTGTAGAACTGATCTGACAGATCTCAAGTTGTTTTTAATTCACTCACATGAACGAGCAGAGTAAAATATATTTAATTTATATAATTGTGATCTACACAAAAGCATCTGTGTCTCCAGACCGTGGGATACTGAAAAGGGAGCTCCGGACCAATACTAAGAAATCGTTTTCTTTAGAAACTTTGTGTGGTGTATTGAGCCAAAAATGGATCAAGTCTTCCTGTATTTGTAATGTCTGTTTCATTAAATGGATTTTAGAGTTCAATTTCAGGTTTTCCAACTGCATTTTCTTTCCAGAGGAAATTTGGTATTCTGTCTGCTTTCTTCTTTTTTTTCCTTTTTTTTTTTTAAATGTTCAGTATCAACATTTTAAATGGAAGTGCTACGAAAGGTTCGCCTGTGTTCATTAAAAGAAACTTTTCTGCTGGTAGTGAGTTTGAAACATTTGGTATCAGTACTCATTCACATTCTTGAACAAAAAGGTTTTTGAATAGAGAAGTGCAAAGTAAATACTGATCATATACATGAAATAATAGGATTTTTACTGAGAGAACAAACACATAATTATTCCCGCGTTGCTTTTGCTTCATGTCATTGCCCAGATTTGTTAACAAGCAGTAAAACAACAAAACCAATGGGGAATCGACAGGACAGAACTGAGTAGGTTCTCAGCAGGCATCAGCTATACAACAATAAATGCATACACATACATTAGAAAGTATCTGGCACAACGTTCCTCATGGAAGGTACAGGCCTAATGCTAAGGCTCATATGGTTGATTTAATTCAGTGTCTGTTTATTTAAAAAAAAAAATCCTAGGAAATTGAACAAAGTGGCATCTGCTCTACAGTTGTATTTACTATGCATCATTCCCTGCAGGCTATATATAGCCAAAAGAACTTGTGCTATATCACAGAATCACAGGGATTGGAAGGGACCTCTGGAGATCATCTGGTCCAACCCCCCTGCCAGAGCAGGTCCACCTACAGCAGGTTGCACAGGATGGCGTCCAGGTGGGTTTGGAATGTCTCCAGTGTCGGAGACTCCACCACCTCTCTGGGCAGCCTGTTCCAGTGCTCTGCCACCTGCAAAGTAAAGAACTTCCTCTGCAGACCTATCACAATTTGGGTCTGTTTTTAGTTGCCAAATTACAACCTCAGTCTCACTTCACAAGTAAGTTGATTCCCTCTCCTGTTATCCTATTTTTTCATGTCCTCCAATCTTGGCTGACTGCAGAAAAATGAAATCCATGTTTGCAGGTCACAGCCTTGGTTGTCCCGTCCCCTCCTCAACACACAGCAGGGCCATAAGGCTTCCAAGGCCATTTCTATCTAACAATACTTAGGTTCTTCATTATAACTGTTTCTGTTAATGCTTTATTATACTTACAGTTTTGGGGTATACATCCAGTCTAAGACAAAAACAGTCTCTCAATTTGATAGCTGGTAAGCTCTTTAGTCCATGGACACCTTTCACAACATATAAATCAAGGTTCTTGACATACTTCTGTTGAAGTCTGTGGCCTTCAGACAAGCTGCTGTTGTGTTTTGCTACGGCTGACTGACATCTCCTGTGAGGTGCCACTGATATCATGGTCCAGGATATTCAGCAAAGGTTCCTCTAAACTCTTGATGAAACCCAGTGCAGGTTCAGAAGACCAACGTGGTCTTTCCTTCAATATAAACAGCGTTGGAGACCTTCTGGGATCCCAGGTGGTTTTACAGTATGCATGACCCCGAAGCAGCCAAGCACAAGCAAACATCAGGCACCGAGGAGCACCAGATGAAGGAGCTGCGGCGTCATGGCAGGCAGATCTCAGGTGAGAGCATGTTGCCTGCATTGCACCATGGACCAACAGTAACAGCAGCAGGGGCAGGGCCCGGGAACAGCAAAGCAAAAGCAGGGGAAATTTCAGTACACAGTTCTCTACATTCTCGCCTTGTGTCGGGCATCCACCCCTCTACAAAAGTCTGTTTTATCACACCTGCTTGTGTCCACTAGGTGGTAGCAAAAAGGCGTTATTGGGAGAGGAAGGGTTTCCAGGGCTTCTCTCCACCCGGGTGAACGCGCCCTTCTCCACCAGGGCACCCAGGTGTCTGCAGAGCAGACTTGGAGTCAACCTGCTGCTGGTGGTGGGTGGGGGCAGAACCCTGAGGGACCTCAATTTTAGAGATCCTCGACTGGGAGCTTGCTAAAGAGTGAATGCTTCTCGAGCTTCCAGAAGATGCGAGGAAGGCAAGCTGCAGCAAACACTTCACTTTTTCAGAACTACAAAATAGGAAGAAGGGAATGCTTGGGGGCTTTCTCACTGAAAGCACCCCCAAAACCTACAGAGGAACTCTCTGGTGTGATGTTCTTCCAGCGATGCTGTCCCACACACAAGTTGTCAAATGCGTGGAGGTTTCCATGTTCACCTCATTTATTCAGGGTATGCTACATATGGTAAGGCCATCCCTAGGGAAAAAGCTAGAGGCCAAACATAGGAGGAAGGTAAAGGCAGTTCATGGTGTTCTGATGGCATTATTACTTTATTTAAAAATACCTATAATTAATAAATTAACTGAACTATCTGTTGGGATGAAGGTTCAGGCACAAGCTTAAAGACCCAAACATTGATTTCGTTCTGCTCCACATCTGTAACACTGCTAGGACTAAAACTTAAAAAAAAAAAAAAAAATTTAAAAAAAAAAAAAAGGAAACTTCTGATCTCATAGAAGTTTTCCTTTTCCATATGGGGACAATATTTTTTAAATGGGAGATGAGATTATTTTTGGTGAAAACAGAAAAAAAGAGTTGCCTCAAAATAATTAGGGCATTTACATGGGAAAAGAAAGGAAGGAAACCAAGAAAGATCTCTCATCCAAATCCCAGCCCTGCTTGATTTAGGACAAGCACTTGATTTCAATGGGCAGCTTTACCAGAGACTGTGGCCTTTACATTAGTGCTACTGGGTCACCTCATGGGACACAGCGATGCAGTCTGTCTCCACTCAGCCACTGCTTATCTGCAAGTCTCTCTCAGCATGTTAACCTGAATTACCCCACTACAGGAAACATCTTCTGCTGAAACATTCTTGCAATATATTTGGATTACAAAAAAAGCGTCTTTTATTTGGAAAATTGCTCCAGGAACTCCTGACCATCTCTGTTAAATGGAGCAGGAAGGCCGTGATTTCAGAGTGAAAAAGCAAAGTTCAGCAAACTGCCTGACCTCCTCTTATGCACATACTACATCCCAGCTACTGCTGGAGCCTAGTGAAGCCTAGTAGAAAGGGTGGTAGAACAACTGTGCATTGTTTGGTAGCAACCAACTAGCACTGGGAAGGATGCAATTTGTTTCTCTTCTCCAGCTCCTCGGCGTTTAAGCTGCAGCAGCTCAACCTTCTTGAGAGAAGTCCTCACCAGACTGCAATTTAGTTGAGTTCTTATGGTTCTACAAGAGAAAAGCAGAACAAGGCGGGGGGGAGAAAAAAAACATAACAAAACCAGTAACTCTTTAATAAAGTGAATTGTTTCAAGAGCAAAAATTCAGAAAATGTCCCGAGTCAAACAGGTTCAGCTGTAATAGATATTCATTCCTGCATTCCTGCAGGTTTGATTCACAGGCAATGTAATCAATAATCCACATTTTTCCTGATCTTAGCAACATCCTAGAGGCAGTACTTTCTTGAGGATAAACAGTTCAGCAGTTTCCTCAGTATATTAATCACAAGCAATGCTTTCTTGAATGTCAGGCAGTCTTGTACTTCTGCTTTTTTTTTATTACTTTTTTTAAAGGCAATATTAAAAACACAACAAGAAATCCCTGGATGATTTGACCATTGCTTAACTTCATATCCTTTTCACAAAACAAGTTTGCCTCGGAACCCAATCCCTGTGGCATCTCCATTTCCTCACACAAATTGTTATTTTTCACAGTTCCTGCATTTAAGTGATAACCCAGTCTTGCTCCATTTTTAGATTTCACTGTAAAAAGAATGCTTTAAATCAAGGTGAATACGTTTCTGTTACTATGGTGGACTTCACAAAGGCTTTTCCTGATGACAAATCTTCTCTAGCCTCTTGACAAATACCATTGCGTTTGTAGATGAAAGTTTTCCCACTAACAGGATATGTAGCCTTTCACCTCTATGACGCTGTTTTGAATCCTGCCCTTCTCAGTTGCCAAACACGTGTCAGAGAGCAGCAATTTAGATTACAAGAGTTGAAGGATCTTGATCCAATTTCCAGGGAAAATATGTCCACAAAGCATAGGAGGAGTCTGTTTGACCCCTTTCTTTTGAGAATGGCCCTGCTAACCAAAGAGTTAATAATCAGAAACTACATTTAGACCATCTCAATATTGAAATAAAGCAGAAATTTTTAGTAAGTCATGCAATGAAGTAGTTTACAGATTTAACAGACTTTAGATTTGGTCAGGATGAGGGGATCTAGTAACCAGAAGCATGTACTGCATAGGTCATGCTAATGGAAGCTTTAATTTTCCTTTACCTCCTGCCAGCAAGAAGGGGCTAGTGACTGCAGCATCCCCTTCTCACTTAATAATTGTTTGCCTCTTTGCTAATGCCCAGCAGTGCTTTCTCCAAATCAGGGTTAGTGTACAAGCAGAAGAAAAGGTACCCTTTTTCTATGCCTGAACTGTATCTATCCCACGGTTAAACAGAGTATTCTGTTATCATGTTCTTCATGGATGATGGTCCAGGAGCAGCAGTAGTAATAAACTCTCTTGCCGTGTGCAATTTCATTAACCTTGTTCAATTTGTGACTATGAGCTTTGCAACCTCAAGTGTCACCTTATTTTCGCCCATCAGATGCGCAAGTTAGTCATGCACAGCTTTATTTATAAATGTAACATAGCCTTGTTTATCTGAGCCCCAGAGCTTTTGGGTAAACACAGAGCCTAGACAAATGGGGATGCTGGCCCTGACTGTAAAATCCAACATTTGCTGAGCACACTGTGTGGCCTCAGTAAGAGCAAGCAAACATCCTAAACAAAGGGGAGACTGTAAGGAAAGCAAGCAGGAGGAGGACTTCAATTAAAGTTAAATACAAAGGCTTTGCACACACACACAAACACACATGCACAAGCAGAGACAAAAAAACCTCCCCAAACAAAAAAGACCTCACCAAAACCCATGCACACCATGCATGAAGACAGGGAAGAAAGAGTTTCTCTTATGAGTATGGCTGGTACTGTGCTGGGGCAATATAGATATCGCAGTTGGCTCTTGCCAGTCCTCCCATCTCCGCTTGCCATCTTTACCTTTTCGGAGGAGTAAGGGAGGATGCCAGATGCCCTGGGACCACTCTGCTGAGCCATTATACTCTTCTGACTGCAGTGGGCAGATTTAGTTTTCAGTCATTTTCTGTTTTCTGCTCTACAAATCGTCTTTGTGGTTCTGGCAGGTTTTTCCCTTTTCTTCCTGGGGAATGCTGAGGTGAAGAAACTGCTCTGTTTCCCAGCACTATCTAGCCCATCCATGAACAACTTCCCCTTGGCTTAAGCAGTCTCTCACAGACCTTTTGCTCCTTACATAATTACAAAAGTCCTACTTTGTCTTCACAGACAGTCTTCAACCCTTCTTTTGTTGCCTTCCTGACATTTCTAGTTTTGTTGATCTTTTTCCTTCATTTTCTTATTTCTTTGGCTTAGTGATGCTGTGTTGATTCTGCTGATTTATATTTTTTACTGTATCTTTATATATTCCACATCCCAACGTTGAGATAACTGGCCATTTTTTTGCTCATCAAGTACTTCTGACTTGGTAATAAATATTTCGTACTCCAAGCCTATGCTATCCCGTGCTGTGCTCAGTGAAATCCATAGCCCCTCCTCAAAAGGTCAATGAAAGACATGTTTATGCATATGAGGACAGAATTTGGCAACAAAAGCTTAAGTTTTTCCATGTCTTACTTTGCAGAAATTCAAAAACAGAAATATAAAAAGAAGTGAAGATTTTTGCTAATCCACATTTCTCACTGGAGCAGAGATGTTTATTACCTTAGTGATGCATGTTTTCACTTGTATCCGCTATCCCTAAAGGTCCAGATAGGTGTTTCTCAGGGGATTACGACATGTGAAGTCAGTGAGTATTTTCTTGGGATTTTCAGGGCCCTGACTTCAAGCATTCACCTGCCTACAAACCTGAACTTGGTTGTTTTTCAAATATTTGAAAGGTAAATGGAACAATACACATTTGGATAGATACCTGCAAATAAATACTCGGTAATTTTGCCATATAACAGAGTTGGATCAAGAGCTTCAGTCTTTTGTTCTGGATTCTAGCAACAGCTTACTGTAGGACACTGGAAACACAAAAGATTGTTACACTAACACAAAGATCTTGAATTGTAAGACTCTATTAATAGGCGACAGAAGATTAATTAGTACCACGTTATGTGATACTGGGCTTAATGCAGGGAATGTATTTAGTACAAAATATGAGCCTGAATGTCCTCAGTAGACAAGATGACATTCATTGAAGAGGGATAAATAATCTTGAAATTCATCTGCATGTGAAGGTGTTTGGTTTTCCTTATTTTTATTTACCACCGCATTGATTAAATATATTCTCCATCCACAGTTTTGCTCTTTACTCTAAAACAACCAAATAAACAAAGAAGTAGGTGTCTTGCCTGAGTTGTTTAGGAAGTTAAACTGTATGTCATAGGGACGAGTACAATACCCCCTTCAATTTTTTTCAGTCCTGGATGCTATTTCATTTAACAGAGCACCAGTTAGGGCAAGTAATCAAGACCAAGAGGATGCATGAACCTTAACAGTTTCTTAGAAAAATGAAAGGTCAACAAGATGTACCTCAGCCCGCTGTATTAATTGAGTCCCATCAGAGAGTTTCTTGCTCCATATCTGGTAATCACATACCACCTGAAGGCAAACCTTTATTTTTGTGCTCTGAGCCTTGGAAAAAAAAGTTTACAATATTTTTTATATTACTTTACCTGCAGATGTACTTTACTGAGGTCAGGTAAACACATCTCCGTAATTTTTCATCAATCTTCTGCCTGGGAGTTTATATTCCTCTTTATACAACACTGACAACTCCACAGCTGCTTGCTTACGGGCCACATTCACAGGCTAAGCTTCTCAAATAAAAGGTTTCATGTTTTGTTCACTTTCTTGCTCTGCTTTTACAAATTATCTATTTAAAATTGCCAGTACTGAAACGTGAAACGTAATTGAAACAAACAGAAATACTAAAACTGGTCTACAGATATAGTCACAGCAATGTCTTCAGGTACAACCTACGTGGGAGCTGTCTAGTCCCCCAACAAGACAAACACATTGTTTTTCAAGAAGAGTTTATACTTGCTGGAGCATGCTTATACACTGACATTTCTTCCTATCCCATTTTTAGTAGATGTTTCTAACACATCCCCCCCACTGAAGAAGAATACAGATTCATTTAAAACAATGCCCAGTGCTTGTTTCTGGTTGTAAGATGCATATAGTAATATAAAAGAATTCTCATATATTAATAGGTTTTGCAAGGCCATGATGATATTCTCTCACGTTACCTGATAGCAGATTAGTAGGCCGTGTTTGCAATTGTTAGATTTAATACGCATTTAATACTTTCTGTAGAATTCATTTTACAGACTCATTAAAACCCACTCAGACCTTGTTAATAAAAAACATTTAAACTGGAAATAGTAGTGGGTTTTGATGTAGTGTTGCACCTACAGTAATGGCAAACAATACGGGAATGTACAGAAACTTGGATGAAGTTGCTCTTATCTCTCACTACCACGGTTTATATTTAAAAACAAGAAATCATGATTGAGGCCATTGTTATAATTCTGAACTGCGCTCCGCATGTTTGAACATGTGTTCAAAGCCCAAGTTTACCTAAAAGAAGTAGTCAGCCCAAGATCAAACATTCCCCTTGCAAAGAACGGGAAGCACTGAGAACTTTGGACTCTATGAGTTTGAGTTTCTGCTGCATTGCTTGGTGTGCCACCTCTGTGACATGGGAGAGGGAGAGAAGGTGAGGATGGTGGAAGGGTTTCACAGGTGGTTCCTGCTGGTCTGAGCAAGTGGAAGGGGCAGAGCAGAGAAGCAAGGAAGTGGGTCTGGGTGTCTCTTGCTCCTGAGTCCTGCTTCAAGGTGTCTGAGTGAGAAGAGTGGATGAGCAGGGACAAGAATTGCCCATTGGTAATCACAGTCTCTCTGGAGCCAGAGGTCCCTGCAGTCTTGAACATCCCTCTGACCTATCCTGCCTCTATCCTGACCCACACTCCAAGTTCCCAATACTTTCCCTCTTCTGACCTAGATGTCATATCCCTCACCTCCTTGCACTACGGTGACCCACTAAGAGCTCAAATGATGTAACTGCATTCACTCTACAACTCCTTCCTTTGTCCTCATCACCCCCTTTCCTTCCAGCTTTCCTCCAATCCCAAATCCCTTCTCAACACTCCTGTTTCAAACACCCCTTTTCATTTTTCAAATTCCTCTTTTCTCAAATATCCCGTAAGTTAACCACAGTGCCCTCAGCCTCTCCCATTCAAGATCATCTCCTCATTAAACCCTCTCCTGTTTCAAATTCTTAGTCCTGACCCCGCAACCCACCCTGGTGCCTCTTGCCACTCTCTCATCACTCCTCCCCTCAACCCAATCCTCCATCCTGCCCCCAAATTCTCTTCCTGCTCACCCCACCCCGTATACACACTCCCCTTATCTGCAACTCCTTTTCCACCCTGTGTCCCTGGCTCAGATCACCGAACCTGCTGTGCCTTTTTAGTTCTTCCTGCTCAGCTTTGGTGATGTGCCTACCTGCCATACTCTTCCTCTGTAGCTGGGTGGTCAGCTAAAGCTTCCCCCTTTCTTCCCCCTTACCCTTGCAGGATAAAAGGAAGGAATCAGAACTCCTCCTTTATCCAGGCTTTCAAAAGATCAGTCTGCACTTATCACATATCAAAAAGAACAAGAGTTTTCAAAAGAAAATAGCGAGGTGAGGAAGAGGATGTAGGGTAGTCATATTTATCAAGAAAGTCTCTGCAGTCCAGGTATCTGGCCTTAATTCAACATAGGAATGGAGAGCAGAGAAGGGAATTTGCCTAAAGGAAGAAGTAGGGCAGAAAACTTTGGCCGGGTCAGCATTCCCCCAGGCAAATCCCTGGAAAGGTAGAAGGGGTCAAAGCAGGGCATCCCCCATCTCCCTTCAAGACTGCATTACACTTGTGTTCTCCAAGGCATCTGGAGAAGCGCAGCCCAAGCTGTCCTACATGCATCACATACGAGCTCCATCTCTGGACAGAAGGAAATGGGGCACTGGACCCCAAAGACCTTGGGAACAGAATGAAGCAAGCCACCAGGGGCCAAACTGAACCAATGGAGGAAATTTCTGGTTTGGATTTTGAGAAGCTTGCAACACAGGCCATAAAAATTTCCCCAGAGCTATGTATGTATGCAGTGTTAGTTGTAGGACATTATGCTGGCAACAGGAAAATTCTTTCATGTATATTGTTGCAAAATGGTACTGAGCAATATCTGTGAGTATATTCTTGAACATTTTTCCACCACTGAAAGTGACTAATCCTGTGCAGGTTTAGCCAAACTTTCTCAGAATACCAGGCAATGCCGAGGAGGAAACCATTGCATGAACTACAGTGGAGCTGTTATTAAGGACAGTTGATGTGGGGCTGAGGGGGTAAAAAAACCCCATGGTCTCTGTTCTGCTTGAGTAGAATTTCTTGACAATGTGAAATTCTTTCCGTAAAGAATAAAGGGGCTCTTCACGATGAGTGAAGAAGAAGAATCCAAATTCCAAAGAAAACAGCCAAACGATCAATATATTGTAAAAAGCACTACCTTAAGAAACTTAGGTATTTAGAGCAGACGGCTAGGACATATTCGAACACTCCAGATTCTTTCTCATAGATGCTACATGCACACACACTACCCTCCTCAGTATTGTACATGTCATTTGTAAATTTCTTCTGCTGGCATTACTGAAATATCGGTTTTAAAACAACAAACAGTATTTCCTTCTCATGCCAAAGAAAACAGGACTTTTAACATCTTAAGCCTTCCCTAGAGATGGCAGGATTCCCTGGCTTTGTGTGTTACTCCACAGAGTTACCTCTTATGCCCATGTGAGGGAGGGACGACTCCTCTGGTTTTTTCCACTTCTTTCCCAGTGAGGAGCTCTTTGTCCACAGACTCTCCTGACAAGTCTCCTTGTTTCCTGGCTGTGCTCATCGTTCATTTCTGAATCTGCTAGGTAGGACAGTTTTGGATGGGGCTAGGCCGGGGAGGGGGGGGGGAAGTTGTTGCATTTGCCCAGATTCCTGTGGCAAACAGCAGACTTGAAAGGAGGAAGCATGACAGGTTAAGGCTAGTTGGATCTCCCTCAGCTTTGGTCCTTCTTCAAGAATCCCTTTTCTTCTACCAGGCAAATGCTTCTGCTCCTTACCTGCTCGTCTCCCCATGTAGTTTCTGTTTTCCCTCTGCCACCGAGATCTGTGTGTGGGCTGCTTCTTGTGAAGGAGAAATGTTGGTTCCAGCAGCAGCCACCCGACCCTCTGCAATCAGGGAACTGCTCCTCTGCCTGACTCTGACTCAGAAGTGGCGGGGGGCCCTTCTACCCTCGGTGCTTGGCTCCTCTCGCCCCAGGTTCGTCTCCCATCACACAGTGCCACGCTGGGCTGCCAAGTATTCCACTTCGGGAACACTTGGCACTTCCAGCCCCAGGGCCTCAGCACTGACACAATTTCCAAAATTATTTTTAAAAAAAGCCACAAGTATTTTGAATTCCTAGCAACTGAGAAACCCCAAAAGCAAGAAAGCAGCATTCTTCTGCCAGGAAGGGAAGAGGAAAGGCTGAAATGGGGAGAAGGATGGTGGATCAAGAACTGCTTCATCTTTCTACTCCCTCCTCCTTCTCTTTAAACTTGCTGGTAATGCAAAGTCAGGGGACAAAAAAACAGGGTGGGGGGAAATAAATTCTGGAATCCTCTCTCCAGGACTAGCGATGGAAAAGATCACAGAAAGCAATGGCTGCATCTTTGTCTCTCTCTTCTCTAGCTTCCCACCTTCATAAAACCCATATACCAATACAGGTGAGAGACAGACGTTATTAATTTTTCCCCTTCTTCCCTCAGTAGAAATAAATAAACAGAGGCATAGTTAATGGTTAATACTGCTGAGTTCACGGAGAAAACAGTTTTCTTTTTCGATCTTGCCCATGGTTTAATAATGAACTTAGGCTGCCTTCAGGCTACAAAGGGCAAGAAAGCAGGGAATACATATAGTCAGAAATGCAGTCAGTGTTTGATGTCTCTGAGCTAAAATTAAAACAACAACAAAAAAAATTGAAATGGAGAATAAAAACAATATGCAAACCATGGAGCTTGGAGTCAAGGGAGAAAAAGCAAAAAAAAACCCCAGGTCTCAAGATAGCTGAGCGACTAGCAACACAGAGGACTTCCAAATTCAGCAGTAATGCTAGAAAGCTGTTTCTGTGAAGGTTGTTAGTAAATGATCTTCAAAGTAAGTCACAGATTAAGAAATAAATGAACGAGCTGTGGCTGCTATAAGTGTTTGAACCTCCAGGTTCGCCAGCCCTGATACAAGCAAGGTAGGAGGAGAAAAATCAAGGCCTCAGAGTTTGGAGTGGAATGACAGAGAAACCCAGAAACCCTGTGGGGGGCGCAGAAGAGCCAGAGAATGTGGTGTATCTCCACATTCCTCCAAAACACATGGGAAACTTCAGGATTGCCTTGGAGTGTATGGTGTCTGAAACACTGAATGCCAATGCTCAGTATTTATCTGTCAGGGAGGTGAAAGCAGAGCTGAAAGACCACGCTGGATAAGGATGCTCATACAACGCCAACACTCAGCACTGCCGTAAGCAATAACTGTACAACTTCACAGCCACAGAGAGCAGCTTCCAATTCTTGATGCTGCAGGAAGGAGAGGGGAGCTTTCCTCTTCCATAGCGGAAGAGGACAGCATTTACCAAAGCCTACCAAAAGGGGAAGAAGGATTTGGAGCTTTGGTGAAAATCAAAACTAGCCCTTAAAATATTTCCTTTAAGTGCCGGCCACATTTTTCTGTGGCCCAAAGCAAAACAGCGCTCGCTCCTAATCTCATTATCACAGCTGAACGCATGAGATCAAGGTGTTGATCCAAAGTTCACTAAGCATCAGAGAAGTGAATTGGGCTAGCCTTTGGATACAATAAAATACAACTGTTGTGTAACTGTTGTGTTTATAAGGAACAAGCAGCACGCACAAACCAGCTGACTTCACAGAACATATAAGGTCACTGTTATTTGCAGAAGCCATAAAAAATGATGAATGGTGTAGATATGCTCAGAATTGTTAGGAATGCAAAATTAACGGTTATAAGTATGTGATAACATGTGGAAAGCTCGCTTTTCAAAAGGCAGGCAGGCAGGTAGGGCAATTTCTAGGAGAAACTCCAGGGAATGTCTCCCATTGTTTAACACTAAAAGAATAGACTACCCCAACATCAGACTGCCGCTAGAAATCCTATGTGTCAAGAGAACTGTAGGTACTGAAGACACAGCACCTACAGATTGCAGACTCTGAAAACATCTAGCTGATACAGAGTAAAAAGATACACTAATTTTAACCAGTTTGTAGAACTCGGAGAGCTGTCTTCCTGATCTGTGCCTTCCCCTATGTCATCTAGTGAAATTGCACAGGAGTTTTCTGAAACAACTGGATGTTAGATGAATGCTATGGGAAGGATACAGTTTTGATAGCAAAAATAACCCAAGCCCTAAAATTCACCCCAAGATAGCTGCTTTACAGTCTTACCTCTTTAATACATAAAGATGATATTTATATTTGGATACTGATATCCAGATACAATACTTAACAGTAATACTAACAGTAATACTTAACATATGCATCCCAAAATGTAAATATCTTGATACAAGAAAAGTCCTTAAGCAACACCAGGAGAAAAAGCAACTTGTTGCACAGCACCTCATGAACCCTGATATGGTGATGTACATTTAAAACTAAGACTGAGTGAGGGAGGGGAAAGAAAAAAGGTTTTGGTGACGTTGGAAAAATATCTCTTGTTGTTCAAACAACCATGCACTTTCAAACAAGAGCCAGAGTGAGTTATTCAAGTCTCACTGCACATCTGTAGTTTAGGCAAGGAGAACCCAGATATTACCGTGCAACAGGATGGAGATAATATATACACCTTTCTTTGGTTTTGGAACCGGTAGCACAGGTGATCGATTATGAGTGGGATGACGATTAGGAGTGGAATGAATTAATTTTGAAAAAAATGAAAAGCATAACAGTGTATTAATGCATGGTCAAAGGACAACATGTCATTAATCTAATGATGTACTTGTTATATTACTGACTGAAATGCCTTATTAAACAAAATCAATAAATACAATCTTTTCCCTATTAGAAAGTTGACTAGTGACATTGTCATAAAAGCTGTTATGATTTACATATATTTTTATTAAAATGAGGGTTTTTTTTGCCAGAATACGAAGCCTTTTCTCTATGAAGCATCTGACCACTAGTTGGCATTGTTACCTCACTCAAATAAAAAGCCTTTAAACAAGATGTTCAGCTACAGAAGCCTACTTCTAGATTTTTGAGCTCTAAGTTTTTAGCAACATGTGGGAAAGGTGGTGAGGGAAAAATGGAGGAAAAAGTAATATGTGGTTGGAAAATTATTTCCCCCTCCCCACCTCATATAATTCTTTCATCACATTTTAGTTCTACCTAGAATTCTGAAGGAGAGACTGAAGCAATCTCAAGTGCATTTGTTTCAAAAAAAAACATAGCCATAGCCACACATACTTAAGTGCAGGCCGTGAATATAGGCCCAGTGGTATTCTCAGGTCAGGAAGCATAAATAACAGAAACACAACGGCTGAATGCAAACGTGCAATAAAAGCACCTTATATCCCAGTGAGCTGCTACAACCCTAATAATCCAGCACTACAATGCAGCCTTATGTCCTGTTCTACCAGCTCCACGCTGCTGGTAATAAAGCAAGTGACACCTTTTCTGTCTGAAGTTTCCGAAATTTTTAGAATTAAAGGAAGGAGAGTTTTTTTATCTTATCTTCCCGGAAAAAGCAGGGTCCTACATTTACGAGTTGGAGCGCAAAGAGCCTGCCTGTGCTGGCTCTAAGAGGCTGCCCAGCTGGGAGCCCGTTTGGTCTGAGGCTGTATTATCACCCTCAGGGTGGGATGTGGGATTCCTTCTGGCTATGTTACTCGTAGCTCTGCCCTGCAAGACCAGGGAGCATCTCTGGGGTTCAGCAACACAGGTTGGTTACAAGGGTCCCTGCCGACAGGCAAGTGGAAAAGAGAAGAGGTTGTCTCTCCATGCCCAGTCAGTGGGAGAAGGAGAGAGGATTTTCACCTTTTGGAATCTAACTTCTAGGGCTGATACTGAAACAGTTAATGTTTTGCTTTAGCTGTAAATCGGGCTTCCTTTCAAATAAAGTTAACATTTCGGTTATGTAGAAGCAAGCTTTCAAAAATATCCACTTCTCAAAGGAAAATGAAGGCAACCTGGAAGAGCTGCTTTAGAACAATAAGAAAGATGTAATCTCTATAATACTGCAAATCCTGGCTCATGCACAAAACCCACAGACTGACACTACTAGCACATTAACTACAATGAGTCACAGAAAGGTTCTCAAATTAAATCCTCGTCTACACTACTGACACACTTTATGGCCTTAGGTATGTCTCATCGACACTCCTGAGCTCTAAAATACACACAACACTTTAGAGAGATTAATTCATTAGTGACTGCAAAGTGCTAAGTAAATGTTTACAACAATTAGCAACCAAGTAGGATGCTTTCATCACCAAAACAAAAGGGTATGTAAAATACCAGCAGCACCAATGCGAACGGTGGAAAATAAAATTAAAGCAAAAACTTCCTTCCATTCTAATGAATGTTTGAAAGCCAAAACAACAACAAAAAGCAGTCAGTCAAGCAGCCTGTGGTTTTGAGTAACTTCACACTGACTCTTTAAGAAAGCACTATAGGCTGATATATAAGAAAATTTGAACATACTTTGCAACTGCTTTGCATATACAACTTTATAAAGTCTCATGATAGAAAACAGCTGATCCCACAATATCCGAGATACCCCCTATTGCTCTAGATTTAATTAAATTAAACCACTCACAAGATTCTGCTATGCCACAAGGCAATCCGTGGATGATCACAGAAGCTACAGTAAACCATCACCAAATTTTCCACTACCAGGTATCTTAGGAATTGTTTTCTTTTGAAGAAGCTGTCCATTTAAAACACTCAGTGGGTTGGAGTTAGCAGATGTAATGCTGCTTAAGACACCCATGTATGCAGTCTAATCTCACTCCTCTCAGTGAGAAGCAACTGAAGTATGCGTGATAGCTCCTAGTTTATTACACAGACTGGAGTCTGATATCCAATTGTACTCATTATCAAAATCTATATAAATGCTGTCTGAATTATTGAGCATTAAAAGCTTCCATCCTTTGAAGATAAACAGGTTAACAAGCTTTAAAATCATTAATGAAGTAGGGCTTGAGGAATATCCTTCTGAGCAGCATAAACATTGGCTCAGCTAACATCTCATGCCATCAACGAAGAAAGATCACTAGCAGACCCAGGCCAAGATGCTGTGGGAAATAAGTGGAAGGCAATAACAGCTGGAAATATTTGGCACATACAATAAAGTTTTGAAACCCTTTGGATCCTGGCTTTCCAAGCCTTTTTTTTTTTTTTTTTTTTTCCCTCTAACCACAAAATATTTCATTAGCACTTGCATGAGAAACAAGGTCAGCAGCACCCAGGTGTGCTATTACATTGTTACTTACCATGAGATTATACAAACACCTCTCTCCTTCCTCCCTCTCCCCCTCCAATTATCTATTTGCAGAATGCATGTAACAGCACATCTTCAGAGCTAATGTTATATATCTGGGTAGGAACACATATCCCTCAGCATATATTACAATTGGCAATCCAGTCTTCTTAGGGTTCTTTGCTGATAAAATGGGCTTTATACAATAGGGCTGTATATCTGTCCAGCTTTGCATTTCCTAATGGCTTCCGAACACAACAGGCAGTTTCAGACATAATTGATGGCTGGGTTGAGTAGGTCCCAAATTCCTACGGTGCTGTAGGAGATCTGCATGAGGATAGAAGATGCCAGCAAATGCCCTTGCTGAGGGAAAGGCTGCAACAGAGGATCCCTGCTGAGTTGGGTTAGGAAGGACACGTACAGCTCAGAACAAGGCATCGCACATGCTGCCCTTGGCCCATACGGTAGTTCAGAGGAAAGTGAGAGAGTATGGATGCAGGGAACACTGAAAGGGGAAGACAGATGTTGGTAGAGGGCTCAGAAGAGCTGCAACTGTTAAGTCTGGGGTGGGGTGGTTTTTTTAAAATTTATTTTATTTATTTATTTTTACTGGCAGAAAGTCGGGATATAGGATGCAAGACTTGAGGGAACTAGATTTCTGCTGCTCAGAAGAAAAATAGTTTCTTTCTACTGCGATGTTTCCTAACTATTTAGACATCTCACTCAGTCCGACGAAACCTGCTTAGCCACTGATCAATGTGATGAGGGATGAGAAAAGTAAGAACACAAATACTCGTGTACTGTGGTATAGGAGCCCCAGTCACTGCATGGACCTGGCTGTGCTCACTCACCATATGTAAACAGAAAAGATTATTCCTGTCCTAAAAAAAATTGCATAAATATTTTTCCCGTCTGCCCTAAAATAGTGAAACCCAAACTAAACATAAACCAACCACCCTCTTTAATGGTAATTATAGCCTTGCTGGATTCTATGCACAACAACAATGATTTGAATTTGCCAAAGGCTGCAAGGAAAAGCACAGCAGTGAGACCTTGAGTCTGGCCGTGTGTTTTATTCCTCAGCTTCAAGCATACACAGTAGCTGGCTACACAGCAAGTGCTTTTAAACAGCCATCTCTACAGAAAAAAGGAATTAACTATGCACCATCAAGCAAAGTAAACTGGTAGATAAAGGTATGACTGGTACTCTCTGAAATTTCATAGCTATTTCACCTGTGCAGAAGCTACCAGAGAAAAAAAGTAAATAACTGCTCCTTGCCTGTGCATCCAAAGGAGAAGGATCACTCCTGCTGTCATTACAGCTACATACAGAGCTCTGCTGTAACACTAAGTCACCAGGAATATTTAAGGAATCCAGAGAGTGCTTGTCTCCCATGATTTTTTATTTTTTTTATGCACCGGAAAGCAGGAATAACAGAGGCAAAATAAATTTGGATTCAACCAGTACAGACAAGCACTCAGTTGTACTCCAGGCCTTTGCTTGAGTAAACAGCAATGTGTCTGGTGAAATGTTCAAAACAAAAAAATAAATAGCCTTTAAAGACACAAACTGTCTGTATAAACAGAGGGTGGGGGAACACTACTGGATTACCAACACCTTTTGAGGAAAAAAGAAATCAGCAGCTCTCCCTTTAGCAGGGGCAGAGAACTGGGATGCAGGTCCTGCAGCGAGGCTTCCTGCAGTCCCAGGAAAGCACACGACAGATGTCTAGGTACCCACTTCCACACAATACCTACCCAATATTCATAACCAAACAAGGACCTCAGTAACAGCATAGACAAACCAGCTGTAGACAGCAGACAGCAAAAGAGAGACTGAAGGCACCGCTGATGTGCTAGATCCCTGCAATAAGCAAGAAAACTGTTAAACAAAGTTTGTTAAATAGTTTAGGGGGACAAATCTCTGCTGATCCCTACAAGAAAGGGGCAGAAGTCTTAGCACAGGATTACCAAAAAATAAATACAGTGCAAGCAGTGATCTGGTCTCCTTTTGAACCTAGCAGATACACATGGATTCTTATCTTCAGGAATTTTCCAAATTAGTTACACAATCCCTTCCATTGGGTTTATCGTGCTCAATCTCCCAACAATTTAAACTCCTCACTCCCTCCAGTCCTGTTTGGAGCTTCACTCTGTGAGTGTCCAGGAACCTTCCAGTTTCCAGACTAAATTAACCAGATAATAAACACTCGATCTAGGGCTAACATTATCCTTTTATATTGGATTTTTCCCTCCTTGATACATAACCCTCCAATCCATTTACAAATAGTTGTCCTATCCCCTTACAAGCATCTACCCACCAGACTAAACAAATTGAGGCATTTTTATCTCTTTGTAAGGAATAACAGCGAAATGTTTAATCCATCCCATTCTTCTAACCAACCTACCAATTTTCATCTGCACCTGTCTGAATTCACACTAAGCTTTGTTAAAGCTAGGTGATCCCAGCTGTACCTGAAACTTTATCGCTGTCACGGACAGTGGCTTGGATTTCTCTACCAAAACCGTTTCGCTTAGTGTGCCCTAAAAGCACATTAGGCTTTTCACTGCCACTTCACACTGGTTGCTCATAGACATCCAGAAATGTGATTAACCATCACATTCTTCTCTTTCTTTTCCTCCTACGTTCTTATTTGTTCCACAGACACAGCAGCAAGTAGAAGGAAGGCAGTTCACTGCAAAGGACGGCTGTTGGGCTGCTTCTGCCCCGCCACAGGGCTTGTGAGATACATGTTTTATTCTGTGCCACTTTCTTAAATCAAGTAGTGAGATTAACACACTAGGTGAATGGATTACGTCACAAGATTTAGATATTGCAGAAGTACAGTACTCCTCTGCAATAAGGAATTAACTTTCTCAATATTCCTACATCAACAGATCCTTGTGGTTACATGTAAATAGAGAGGGAAAATTCACGTGATTTTGCATGCAAAACAACCAACAGGGAATAACTTTTGCATACAGATAAGTAATATGTTCAACTACAGAAGAAGGAAATGTACACTTGTTTTGAGACTAAAAAAAATATTAAAAATCCCAAACAAAACAAAACAAAACAAAACAAAAAAACCCCTGCTGTCAGGATATTGCTGAATGCTTTGATAGTCAGCAGACACAACAGCTTGACACTGTTAGAGAGCACACTCAAAGCTCTAAATCAGGTAGCAGAAGTAGGACTTTCATAAGCCAGAGAAATAGATCCACGTGTTTTCTGGGTCAGCCCCAGAGGAGTCCAATACGTGTAACACAACACGTTCAAAAGGTGATAAGCCCCGAGAAACAAGGGCATGTGTTTATTACTATGAAGGGAACGTATCTGCTCCCGCTCCAAAAACACAAGCCCCGTTCAGAAACAGGAACCCAAAGCCAACAACAAAGCAGCCAGCTTTCTGCAGTGGCCTCTGGGCTGACATTGATGCCTCCGCCTGAGGTTTGGCAGGCAGGCTGCGGTGCTCTGGGTTGAAGGAGGAAACCACGTCACTGGAACTGTCTAACTGGAAAACAGGAGCAACAAGCCCCTCTCAGAAGCCAAAGAACCCTGGGAGGAAGCCCTGCAAGATAATTTCGGGAATGGGTAAAGTTAAATTGGCACCACTTTACCTCAGATGAAGCATTCATTTTGATGAAGCTGTATCAGTTTGTTCGAATGGAGGCTATGGTCCATGACTTGAAAGGCTCGAGGAGAAAGCGCAAATCCATTTCCAGCAGTTGTTGGGGAGGTGAAAGGCAAAGTGTCTGATCTCAGAAATCTTATAAACTGATATGAGACCCACAGGGGTGTGAAGGCACAGATTAAACAAGTGCCTGATAACTGGGAAGACCTGAAGAGCAGGAGAAACAGAAAAACTGAAGGTCATGGGAATTTGCAGAATTATGAAGGCAAAACTCTAGTGACATCTTTGGAAAAGATGCTTAAAACTTCCAAATGCAACACAAGTGAATGACAAAGCACAAGTGAATGACCAAAAAACAGCAACTCACTGTATTGAAAACTGGCCTGTCAGTCGAACTGCCCTTTCATGGCTACCAGATACCTCCAGAAAGCTCGCAGCCCTGACTAACAGTACAGAAGTGAGAACAAGATTAATTGCACAATTTGTTTGTTTGTTTTAATTTAAGTATACAACTAGGTAAGATTGAAGCGACACATTTCCTGTAAAACAGTTTAATTAGCTTCAAATACATGCACATGCTCACAGCTGCCTCAGGGAAAAGTATACCTTTTGGGCCGGTTGAGGACATATCAAAGAATTATTGAAGAAAATGAACTAAAAGTTGAGAAAAGCCAAAGCTAAGATTTTTAGCTTCTTCTTAGATTTGAATTATGGCCTCGTTCTGGATTGCATGGCATCGCAGGGGAAAGAAGTAAAATATTACCTAAAAGGATTGCTTTCAAGTGAACTCAGACAGCCAGCTTTCCATGACCTGCAGACAAATGACTATGAGAAGCAATCTGCTATAACTTTTGCCACAGGCAGCTTTGGTTATGGCACAGATTATAACACTGCCCATCTAGGAAGCTACGGAAGCAGAACGTCTCGGACACCTGGTTCATGCGAGGAGCGCACTAGAAGTGCACCCTACTACCTGTCCTTTTAATTAGCCAGAGAGAAGGCTTTTATGCTACCCTGCCCCTGCACAAACTTTCTACCTCTACTAATTTCCTCTCCGACATTTGCATTTATTTATAAAATACATAAGCAAAGCACCACTGAGCACTCAAGGAAACCCATTCTTTGCTCATGATGCCAAGCCTCCTTCCAGCTAGTAGCTGAACCCTGAGGGCTCCTTCTCTCTCTCAGCTTCATGCTTTGAATAAATCTGCATGATATTTCTGTAGACTGCTGCTCTCCCAGACCCACACTTCCATAGGAAGATCAGCACCAGCTTTGGTTTTTATTCACTGCTCATAAACTCAGCCTACACAGAATGCAACATCATTGGGCTTTTATGAGACCTATATTTTGGACAGCAAGGCTTGTTATTTCATCTACGCCAGAAGAGAGCCAAATAACTTTTTTACATTAATTGTGAAAGTTTCACCTAACTCTTTTACCAGTGATTTTTCCCCAGACTCTATCCATGCCCTCCCCTAAGTCACAGATTATTTCTGATGATTGGCTAAAAGGCAAGGCAGAGGATCGTCCCTTTTTCAACTTTGCTCACTGCTATAGTTATTTTCTGCTCAGG
This sequence comes from Chionis minor, assembly GCA_013398295.1. Classification (NCBI taxonomy): domain Eukaryota; kingdom Metazoa; phylum Chordata; class Aves; order Charadriiformes; family Chionidae; genus Chionis; species Chionis minor. The sequence continues at coordinate 87,188 of VZSF01010240.1, read as the reverse complement.
ATTGAAAGGGACAATCCTGGTCTTGGTCTTGAATCTGGAGTCAAGGCAAGCTCTGTGTTCCCTGTCCTTTAAAAGGGGAACATCTGGACATGGACCAGGCACCAGAACTACTGAGAGTGATAGCATTAGGGAGAGCTGAATTAACCCCCTTCCAGGCCCCCCACCCCCTCACTAAAAACCTTGGGAAAGCTCAAATCCAAGCTTGATCTCTAGGTACAATACGTGTCAAGGCCACAAAGTGAAAGCTTGCAACTAAAGGTGATTTGAATACACAACAGATTTCCCAGATGGGAATTTCCTCCATTATTATTTTTAATTTTCCATTTCCTAACATTCAAATACCAAAGAATACATCCAAGCATATTCGGCTTTGAAGAAAGCAGTTAAGCAAGGACTAAACTAGGAAAGAACACTTGGCCTTCTGCAACATGGCCATTACATTAACTCCTCTGAGAGCTAGTCTTTTGAATCCAAACACAGTTTGTTTTTTTAAAGTCACTAGCGATTACCAGAGGAAAAAAATAATTGTTGGGAAAAGCTTGGTTTATTCACTGACCAACATAACATTTAACTCCATCCCAAGCTTTCTGCAGCATGATACGTTGCATGATGGTATGTTGTACTCCGAGGGTTAGCTTCAAGGGCCAGGAAAAAACAGTCACCCAGAACTTGAGTTCAGAGGAAAAGCAGGGTTAGTTTTTGGAATGGAATGACTGGTCGGCACACAGCATTAGGATTGAACTCTGGCAATATAAAAAAGACTTATTTTTATGTGCAAACTAATTCTATGTACAAGTTTAAATAAGAAATAACTCTTCAGGCCGTTCTGAGGGTCCCTGGACCAACAAAACCATTTTTTTAGCGCAACATTTAAAAAAAATTCTATTCAAGAACCCATAAGATAGGCAGACAGAATGGGTGACTTTTTTCTTACCTTCATTACCACTAAACACTTGGGAGAAAAAAAGGAAAAAAAAAAAATTTAGGACCTTTCCAGAGCAAGTTGTGTGCATCAACTGCAGACTCCCAGATCTTCCAATTTTCAGTGAAGGTTGCTCCAGCTGAAAACTTTTTACAATCTACAGTTAGATCAGAAAGGTATAGCAAAGGGCCAGTGGCCAATATAGTGCAGGTCCAAAATGTAATGTACGGTTTTGCCTGTGCAAGCTGGTATTTTCTGAAAAAACAAGTACATCAGTGTCACTCAAGTCTAAGCTTTCAAATTAACTTCAGTTGTAACCCTTCTTCACCCAAAGTGAGGTACAAGTAATGAGACTAGGTGTAAGCGTTGGCATTACTGCCAGCACCCAGGAGAAGAGGCCATGCTCTTCCAAGCCCACAAATACAGAGAGAAGCCTCATAACCTTTGAGAAATGCAAAAATGTTACATGGAAATTTAAACTCAGCTGTTTGTCTGAATATATCACCACAGTAAAATGTGCTTATAAGCAGAAAACTTGATCTTTAGTCAGGAGATGTTATAATCGTTTCAGTAACTGCATGCTTCTGCAATTCCAGGGCTACATATAATTGGATTTACTGACTGTATTTTACAAAATGGTCATGGAGGACCAAAAGGGGTTCTCCTCCACCCTTTGTGGCTCTGCCACAGTGATTGCTGCCTCATTAAGTACTGCAAAATATGATGATAGGAAGAAGCGCTCTCACTCCACATGAAAGAAAGGAAGGAAAACACAGGTGAATTTGCCCTGAAATAGTATTAGGGAGGAAAAAATCATATCCTCCTCTTTTCAGAGTGTTTCTAGTTTTTGTCTTTCTGTTACAGTGCAGTTTGTTTTAAATCTTAGAAAATGTCATTCCCAGAGTGAGGCAAAACTGAAATTCTGAAAAGTTCCTCTGATCTTGGCCCATCAGTGAAAGCAGTTTGAAATGTCTGCTTCTCCTAAATGTTTTGTTTGGGTAACTTCCATTAGGGATTAAGTCTTAATGCTTTATTTCCATTAGAACGTCCTTTGAACAGGATTTTGTAAAAGCTTAAATGAAATGAGAAAACACTTAGGTCAGAACTTGTTCATAGCAATGTTTCTTCAGGACTTTATTAGCCTGGGATTGAATGGACTGTATTGTATCAGCTGACAATCAGTAAATAAAAGTCTGGGTAATTTTGGTTTTTTCAGTTCAGTGACCCTTTCACAGCAACTCCAGCGAGGGAGCTTGGTAAGCAAGAATGCGAAGTCATTCACTGAGAAACAGTCAGAAAAGGGTACGTTTGCTTGCTGGTACATACACAGCCGTGCATACACAGTACCTCCGAATACAGTCAGCTGAAAATAAGTGCAGCCGATTTTGCAGTCTGTGGGCCAAGCTTTGTTCACATTTAGACAGGCCTGTATCCAGGTCACATCTATAATTTCACTGAATGTAAAAACACGACTAAACTTTAAGATGAATCAACACAAGCACTGTCTGGGTCTCTGAATCCAGCAGAGAGAATCAGAAGGCATTTAAAAGAGTTTGAAAAGAAAATCCTTCTCCTTTAGCACTTCATTGTATGGATTAACAAATGACAAAAATTTAATGAAGCTACCAGTAGGCAAGTGTGAGAGAACATCACCCTCCCTATCCCACACACTTTAAGGCTTAATCCAATCTCTAGCTACTACAGATTGGGATAAATCCTGGAGTATGAAGTGTACCACCCTCTCCAAACTTTTGTTAGTATTATTTGTTATGCCTCCTCTGGTATCCCTTTTCCTTTCCATGGCAGGCTGTAAAGCAGTGAAATGCACAAATATTCCCATGGCCACAGCAAGCCTTAAAAAGGCCCTTATACAGAGCATTTCCCTGCAGGATGCTCCAGCTGGTTTTCAGCAAATGAATGAGACAGACAACCAAAGCAGTAATCCCTAAAAGTGGGAAAATTGTCATGAGAAATATGTTACTGGAGTACACGTGCTTTCTGACAGTAGTGAAGAGGTTAATCGTGACAGCACCAGAGCGTACTGCTCCATGGTTACAGCCCTGAAAATCTGTCCTACTATAAAAGCGTCTCTATATTTCTTCTTACATTGTAATCTTTAGTGGAAAAAAAGTTAGTCCCCTGATTTGCAGTAAATTACAGCTCCAGGCAAAATCTTCACCAGAAGAGAAATATTTCTGACCATCCACTTTTATCTATACACGAGATAAAATCAGTTTCTTTTGTTGCAGAAAAGTGTCCAGCACATTCAGTTATAATTTCATCCAAGGTTAACTAGCATCCCCCAGCCCCCCTGCCCCAAACCCTGGACTTGCTCTGGAGCTGCAGCGCTTGCTCTGGAACGTGCTGGTGATTTTCCACTATCTGCACGACACACAGTCTCTGATGTTTCTCAGGTGTCTCGGCTACATGGCTCAGGATTTTTCTAACCAGACAATCCACTTCTTCATGATGCATCACGCTTAAAACTCTGCCCTCTTGAGAGAAAGTTGCAGGTTCTTGCCTCTGAAATTAAGTCCTGCCTGTTTGTCCAATTTGTCCCAAGAAAATATGTTATTAATAAATTATTAATATCGCTCCCCCTTCCTCACTAGTACTGCTCTTTGTATACATACTTCCATACTCATAGAATCATTGAATGGTTAGAGTTGGAAGGGACCTTAAAGGTCATCTAGTTCCAACCCCCCTGCCATGGGCAGGGACACCTCCCACTAGAGCAGGTTGCTCAAAGCCCCATCCAGCCTGGCCTTAAACACTGCCAGGGTTGGAGCATCCACAACTTCCCTGGCAACCTGCGCCAGTGCTTCACCACCCTCATAGTGAAAAATTTCTTGCTGAGATCTAATCTAAATGTGCCCTCTTCCAGTTTGAAGCCATTACCACTTGTCCTATCACTACATGCCCTTGTACAAAGTCCCTCTCCAGATTTCTTGTAGGGCCTCTTCAGGTACAGGAAGGTTGCTACAAGTCTGCTCTTTGCTTTTGGCTATGTGTAGGGGGCAAAAGGAAAATACGTTACAGGACATATTTAAACAAGTGGGGCCTATGGAGGTGGCTCAGTTTTACAGTGCTGTGAGAAAGGCAAGGTTAAATACTGCATAAGAAATTTGAGACTGTCCTCTTTGATGGCAGGGGGAAAAGTCATTAAGCAGAGGCCCTTGCCATACAGCCCCCTCCTCCCCATGCTTGCCTTTCTCTTCCCCCACCAGCCTTTAGCAGCCTCCAGAAATGCAGCCTGCTCCTAAGAAAGGAAACCAAAACCGCCACGTTTCAGCTCTTCCTTTTCCTATCCCGCCCTGACAGCGCTTTCTCTTTCCAGCCCCATTTCCCTCTCTCATCCGGCAGATCTTCTCTGCTCGACCATGAAACGTTACAGCCAGCCGCACCCTGCCTTACCATCTTTCTGATCGTAGGCAACGGGGGAAGAAATTAACTCAAATCAAGCGTCAGCCTAAATACTGCCCTAACAGCATGACTTTCAGGTACACAGTTGACCTTGGCTATCATTGCCTTCTACCCGTGCTCTTTACATTAATTCCAAGTGCCTGCAAAACAGCTGCCAGCGGCTCCTGAGGGAGGCTGGCAGTGTAGTGCACTTATGCCACCGACTAAACACTGTTGAGACACAGACCAACTTGGATTTCCTAGGAATCCCTCCACACTCCAAAAATCAACATGTGGCATCTCCTCTGGACAAGGGCAAGAGCTATACATAAAGCTTATTTGCAATCTCAAATCAACTCAATGTCCTGCTTTAATTTATTTTTCTTTATCAGGTTCAGAAGGAGACTTTTTGCTGCAGCTCCCATGCAGGGAAGGTGTTTGCCAAAAGCAGAACTCAGAAGTCCTGCTGGTGTCAGTCTGGTGAGGGTTTTTTCCTCATCCTTGCAGAGGTCTTGTATCCTCTAACCCTTTTTTCCCCAGCATCCCCAAATCTGCCTTAAGCTTCAGTAGTGTGTTTGAACAACCAGATGTGGCTTTTCTAACCCTGTAGTGAGGCCCCTGGGAGCCAGTGAGGAAGATACCTAACCAGCATCCTCATGTTTTTCCAGATTTGACTGAGGGGCTCACAGAACCTGAGCTTATCAGGAGACGTATACAGTCAAAAACACTTTAACTGTTCTGAGTTCAGGGCCACAATGTTAAGACATAGTTTATTTGTTTATTAAACAGCATTATGATGTCCTGGGAAACTTTTTAAGTTGCTTGTATCCTATGAAGTGACATCACTGAAATGAAACAGCGGGTCACAGTGTCACAGCTGGAAACCTTGAATCCATCAGAACAAGATCTCCAAGTTTCCAATTCAAAAGCTCTGGAGTGCTGAAGTATTTTTCCTCCTAAGGGTATTTAGCTCAGAATTCTACTTCCCGTGTTTCGATGTGAATAGGATTTGGTACTAAGCTATTAATAGGGCATCTTCTGGAAACCCTAGCTGCGAAAGCACTCTGTATGGAAAAGCGCAGTGTCAAAAGCTACAGTACCCCAAAAGCTGCCCAGCCCCAAAGGCAGGGTTGCACTGCTGTGTTGCCATGCTACAAGGTCTTTACGAGCTTCAGGATTGTGTGAAATACAGGTAAACAGTCTAAGTCTGATGACAGATAAGCACAGGTTTAGGTGAAGGAGCAGACGTATGACACAGACATTAATTGTGTGTAGCACAGCAGGAGTTCCAGACTCAGACTCAAACGAGATCCAGAGGGATAACTGAGAAGATGATGAATGTTAAAAAGGTGTTCACCAAGGCAGAGGATGCAGCCATGCAGACAAATGCACGGAAGAGGTTCCTTATACAGAAGCATCTTATGTTCAGCTTTTTCCTGTTTGGCCAATGGAATTCAACATTCTTGCATCTCTATGAGGCTACAGATGACAAGAGTAGTAGAAGAATAATGCTGAACTAATTTGGATAGACCTAAGGACTCAAGCCTTCAGATTTTTCAGAATGTGGGTGAACTCAAACAATGTTGCACACAGTTTCTGCAAATGCTTCTGGATGAAGTCCAGAAGATGCAAAATTCTGTGTTTTCTCACCAACCACAGAACAGTTCAGTTTTTCCCCCCAAGCCCTTTTCCTGACTACAGTTCACTTCTGAGATGAATATTTTCTTGAAACTCACTTAAGATGCATCTGAAAAGGGCAAAAAATTTAAGTCACAAGCTTTACCAAAAAAACCAAAAAACATTTAGAAAAACCTTCCAAAGATAAACAGAATTTCCTGCGTGGCTTAATGGCCCAGCTAGGATTAATCAGCCCAACCAGAAAGACTATTAAACACTTTTAAACCACAAAAACTACCTGAGACATTTCAGCATGATCTGGAGGAAGAAAATTTAAGTAATGAGTATCGTTGCCTTCACGTATAAAATACAAAGGATTATTTCTTAAAGATAAAAGCCACAAGATTAATTATTTTAGTGCCAACTCTAGCTGTCTGGAGAACAAGGAGTAACCTGACACAATCTTAAGTAAGCCTGATAGAGTTGGCTATCCATTTGCTGTAGCTACTTTTTATTTTTTTAGCCCTACGAGTTATGTCCCACTGAAACAAAAAAGAGGGGAGAGATGGTGGGAATTGAAGGTGTCCTTCAAAGAAAGAAAAGAAGCGTGCAGCAGCTAGGTGACTCATGTGAAGTCACCCAAGAAATTTTGGACAGAAGGAAGGAATGAAATCAGTTCTGATATCAACATTAATGACTGAAACAGAAAATAGTGATCTCTCTCCTCTCATCTCTCATATCTGAAATACTGGCACCAAGAATCACTATGGACCAGCAGAGAATTTTGCCTATAGAAAACTCCGAAAGGTAAAACAGTTAAACACTCAATTTCTCAATACATCAGGGTAAAATTTAAATAAAAATACAATTTTACTTCATGACAAATGGGGAATATCTCTCTATCCTTCAATATAGTAGGGAAAAAATCCCCAAACCCAAAACAAACAAACAAAAAAAAAAGGTAAAAAAATTATAAATTCTTTCCTGCATAATCCTGAAAGAAAATTTCTTCAAGGAGTGCGTAGTTTTCTGCCCTTCTAAAAGCTATCAAGAGAATACGAAATAAAACCTCTGTCCAGCGTTTCATATTCTTTCATATAACACATTTCAAGAGAAACAAACAAGTTGTACGGGACAGTGATGATCCTCAGAACAATCCCTCTTTTCATCAGGATCCAAACTGGGTTTCAAAAGCTGTTTGGGACATGGCTAGCTATTTCTGTTCCACAGCAATACAGTCATGGAAAGTTTTCCATGTACCACAGCAAGGCCACAGAGCAAACAGTTTATCACTGGAGTGTCTGAGCTTGCATGATAAAAAACAAACAAGGAGTAATATATGACAAAACCTTGAAAGCAGAATTTTGGACTCCAGTTACCTGGTCAGAGGCTCTTTTGAATATGTTGTGCGGGCTAATAAATTTCTTGTTTAGAGAACAAGAACAAGTCTACTTTGTCTGGACTCTAATCTTAGGTTTATAGTGGATTGCTATCAGTGCTTTTTCCTGGAATTTAGTTTCTCTGGACAGATTTAAAAGTATAAGTCTTTTTCTATTCCTTCAAGGCAATAGCGTGTTATGTAGCTGCTTCTGTATATTTTTTGCCCATATTTGGGGTGAACAGCAACAGGCTTGATTCTCACTTAGGCTTTGGTTTCCTTTGGCTTTCTGGCAAGAAGAGCCCACAGAATACCTATAGGCGGCCTCCCCGAATAGCACTGAATTGGCGTTGAGGTTCTACTGTGTTTTTTCCCTTTTCTTCTGCACAAAGATTTTAGTGGGGAGCCAGTAGACACACACCCTGTATCTTCAGGAGCTGGCAGAGGGGAGCTCAGAGTAGTTCACAGGCAGAAGGCGATGGGGCTTCTTGTGGTTCAGAGATGTTGCCTGGTGGGACTGGCAGGCAGCAGTGTTCAAGAGCAAATGAGCAAATTCAGCCTCAGTGGTTCTTGCTGTGTGGTATCTCACAGCTGAGGACTTACAAAGCTCACAACTGCCTACTGGTTTACGTTTGCTGGTAGATGCCACAGCACCAATGTGGGAACAACAACATTGCTTAAGAGCTATGGCTTGGCTTCTCCCGAGACACAATGATTTAAAAGCATGAAGAACATCAAGTATCAGGACATGGGATTTCTCTAATTTTTCTACAAATCCAGGGGAAATCAGAGAAAGCAAGGATGACTTGCCTCACTTTCTTATCCACCTCAAGAACATGTGGAGTGAAGAGAACCAGCAGCCCCATTTTCATTTATCTCATTAAAGTCTTTCCATGTCTTCCCCTTGGTTGTTTTTTTTTCCCACACGAGTCTCACTGAAGTACTTAGGGAAGGTCCACTTGACCGTTCTGTGATCATGTTGTCACAAATGTAAGAGTTCTCCAAAAGAACAGATGCGCCAGCCCAAGGATGCTGAGCTGAATGGAAAGTACGCACTGATCAAATATTTACTATTGCTGCTGGGGAGGGAGCTGAGAGGTGGTGTTTCCGTGACATTTTGTTCCTGTAAAGCCAAGAACTGTTCTATAACCTTTGAATGTCCCTCGAAATAGCTAATCTCACACCAGAAGCAAATTGAGAGATTTAGAAAGGATGAGATTACTTAGTCCACAGTATCACACATAAATAATGCTTGTTAGGGAATGTCATTAATAAATGAATCCTCATGATAACTGTGAGAAATAACTGATCATAACAAAAGGATTTACAGCTTAAGAGCAGGGTGACATAGAGACTCTGTGCAAGGTTATCTTGCTCTGTCCTGTTGTAATAGGCACACATGCTTAGCTGAAAGTTTATTTTAAAAAGCATATTCATATTCCAAAAATCAGCTAAGAATAGTAGTCTACAAATACTAGGTGTTTCCGTATCAACCATTAGCCAGAGCACCCAGAACTCCCTATAAGAATCAGTGAATTAAAACCTTTTTACCAATTCCACTCCGCATCGGATCATTTCTCATCATGCCTTTTGAAAGTTGTTATTAGAGATGTGGTCTGAGGTACAAGCTGGTTGGACTTGCATAGGAAACAAAAGCAGGAACAAGAAATGTAAAATATATGTCATGTTCAAGGAGCTACAGTGGAAAGAATCAAAATACAGCTGAAATGTTCAGCACAAGAGATTAAAATATTTCCATCAGCTGACTTTTTTGGAAAAACAGAAGTCCAACTTGTCTCTCTTAAAAATGCCTGAATAGCTTTCTGAAGTAGCTGCCTTCACCCTCTTTTTTGCTCCTTTGCACTGCTGTTGGAATACGGTAGACATATATGTACACCTTCTTTATCAGGCATCACAAAACACTTCAATTCTATATAGTTCTTCTCTCTGGGAGAAGTGCAAACCTGCTACCTATCCTACATTTATTTATACTTCGTCTAACACAGTTTGAGAATGTGCCAAGTGGTTTAAAACAGTAACAAGAACTGTCATGGAGGAGAAAAATTTTGCAAAAAAAAAAAAAAAAATCTGTTCACCACTGAGCCTAAGATGTTACACCTGTAGCCTATGGGACCTACAGGTGGGTTTAAACTGTGCTTAGTTTTGTGATAGATGCAGATTTCACTTATCCTTTTATAGCTTATTTTATTCTCAACCTGCATTTCATTATCACAAGTATCGCATAATCGTTACAACACAGAAAAGAAAGTCAGGAAGTTGGGGTGACTTTACACAGCTGTTTCTACTCTACACCCCTAGGGCTCTGTGCCTCTGGAGAGATGCATAATTTATCACAGTGGGCAAAGTACTTTTAAAATTGCTGTTAATGAAGTACAAGTCCTACACTGTGACTTCCCTGAATCTAAGTCCCCCATAAAATGGGGAATTAGATAAAATTGCTTTCATTCTGCAGAATGGTAGAAAGGAACAAGACAAATACATGAGAAAGATTTTAGATCACAACTTAATTGCAGAGGCTGCCTACTTCTCACAGCAGCCCAGCCCACCTCCAACTAACAAACATCACAGTTTTTTAGAAGACCTTGGAGGAGTCGATGCCCCCCTCACTAGAGCATCATCAAATTCCAGTTAAACTGGGGGGGTGACACACCCAACCAAAAAACACAGAAGTATTTTTCTTGAACATTTTCCACATAAGCCTATACATTCATCCAAGCTCATGCATAAAATATGTAGTTGTTTTCACTAACATCTGATTTAAATGTGACCAGTAGCTTCTGAAGACTAAAATGCAGACTAGAAAATCCCTTCTTTCTGTCACTTTGTTGTTGTTATGTTTAAAGACTCTTCCCTCTGGGAATTTACTGTGGTCAGAAGTCCTCATCACAAACTCATTGTACTACATTTGCTGTAAAAACAAGAAGTCAGAGCCTTCTCCATTTCCTTTTCAAGAACTATGGTTTACGATGTTTTAATTAATCTCCTCTTAGCTTAACAATTTAAGAAGTAATTTGGACATGCTTTCAGTGCTTTATTACTACAACTTCAAAGCCACTGGTCATTGGTAGAGGAGCCTGCGTGCTCAGTACGTATCCCTAGGTGGGTTCATTTCTGGATGTACCATGCAGCAGCCTCTTTTTCTTCCTTAAGATGGTCCCATAACATACAGATATTTAAAATCTAACAAGGATGAAAAGACCAGAGACTGCACTAGCCTCATCATAAGGTCCTGGGAGCTCCAAGCAAAACAAAGGCAACTTACACTGTACCATGAAATAAAAGATAATTGTTTCAAAACTAGTGCTGAGACAGCTTTGATATTTTCCAGGGATGATTTATAGCAAAACTTACAGTGGTAACAAGGATGTAAGAATGCCCAGCATAGGCAAATCTCAAGAACAAAGGAGAGAGAGAATCCAGTGTTTCAGATAAGAGTATGAAACACAAAAACAATGAATCCAACTGTACAGTCTGGTAGCAGAATTACCAAAGGGCTAGAGGAAGCCTATCACTTTTTTAGTCTCCCAAGAATCAGAAGTATTTGGCAGACACTTGAGGCAGGAAACAAATAAGTTTTACTTAGGACCTCAAACATTATTTATAAAAATGTCAACTCATAGTAATCTTCCATGAAAAGCTTATGCTATCACAACTGCAAAATGTATATTTTAAGATATGACTGTAGAGCATCCGAGTTACCTGAACTATCTACATCTCTATCTCTTACATATGTGTGTGCGTGTGGTGTACATGTATCTATAATGCAATTTTTTTGCCTTTAAAATATGTTTCTCGTAAGTCAAAACACCCTCCTGATTGCACTAAATTGTTGGGTTTAAACGTTGATCTCTAGGGCACTGATAAACACTATTTTTGTGGGTTTGGGAAAGCTGCAAATATTTGCACTTTGAAAATCCCATATTGCAGAAAAGCAATGTTTCAGCAATCAAGAACACGGCCTGTTCTCTGAGCATGATTCACTGTAGCTAAGCCCCCAAAGAAGCAGAGCTAGTGGATGATTGCCAGTAGTTGCATATTCTAGAAAGCCCTAAAAACATAAATAGGTACTTTTTAAAACAAGTTGTGCACAAGTACCGTTCACAGACCAGCAGCCAGCGTTACACCGTAGTCCAGACGTAGAACAAGTTTCCTCCTGGCAAACAGGAGTGCTCCTCTTCAATGTTCTCGGCCAAAGCAAAAAAAACCAAATCAGGGCCTGATATAAAAAGTGGTCTATCCTTGGTTAAGTTTAATGTCTTCTGGAGACCACATCCTGAGAGTGCCCTGTCCTGTTTGCTCCCGCTGGCTACGGAGGGGACGGCAGACCCCCACCTGCCAGGGGATGTGCAGGCAGCTGCAGAATGAGGCTTCCCTATTAACATTTGCCACCTTTGTCAGTCACTGACAAGGCAGGGATTTTTGTCAGCAGCTTTGCAGACCATATGAGGGCTGGCTAGTCAGATGCCCCAGCGTTTGAATGACTCCCAGCTACCTCCTTTTGGCCCAGGCTCAGCACAGCTCAGTGCAGCCTCAGCAATAGCATTTGATATACAGCAGTGCAAGAACACAGCACCTGAAGCTTCTTACCGGAAGCCATAGACCAAGGAACACGCTACAGACATTTAGCAGCCATATAAGGCACAACCCTGGCACCGATCTGCTCTTCTCATTTAAGTCTCCCTCACCTCACAGTGCTGCAGCACAGCTTCTGCCTGTCTGGACTCCCACAGACTTTTGGGTTGCACAACCCTGTGTCGGAAAGCAGGAGCTGATGAACCCAGTAACTCAATGACCAATTCTATAATCTGCAACAAAACAAAACAACACGACAAAATAGAACAAGCCCCCACATCTGTGCTTAGTTCTCAGCCCTGCTGTATTTTTTGCCAGACACCCCTAAGGCCAGCGCGTTTAAGGCAAGGGCTACCTTTTCTGTATCCCTCAAATGGAGTAACTCCATTGCTCCCCAATCTTCACCAGTGCATGGTCCAGAAGTACCTGTGGTAGAAGTACTTCTCCACACTCACTCAGAGTCCTCCGTTGTAGCTCCAAATTGAGACCAGCTTGGGCTGAAGCTGCCTTTGTGCAACTCCTCCTGTTCCAACCTGCCCAGACAAACAGGTCCTGAAGAGCTCGTTCCTCTGCTCGGTTTTCATAGGAGAGAAGAGCTAGTTTTACAAAACAGTCTCAACCAGGATGAATCCTACCTAAGCTGCACAACATCTGTAGGAAAGCATGGGTGATAGATAATGACCACTACTTCCAAGGAAATACCGCTATATTTCATTCCTCAAAGTCTGGGCAAGGAGAGAGGGACTACACGGCAGAAGGGCAGCAGAAGTTCCTGCCATATTTGCAGGGACTCTTACATCTGACTTTTCTGAAAGGTGAAAAGTCCCTGTGAGCTCTTGCATCTTATGTTCAATCCCTCCCGGAAATGACCAGACTAGCAATGACAGCATGTCTATAAAGGGGAGCCCAGGAGCATTGCTCAGTACAGAAGAATAGCAGTAATTATATCTGCTGGAAATAAAGGCTATTCAGGGTATTTCTGTTGGCACTGACATTGTGTAACACTCAGGGAAAATGAAGTTCTCCTCCTCAGGATCACTTCACAATGAGATGAACCTCTGTGCTACTCTCAGGGCAAATATTGCTGAGAACAACATGAGTGAATGAATCTGGGCCATGAACTAAGGAATATAAAGGAATGTTTCTGTCTATATCAGGGGAAAAGCATATTTGCAACTCTACTTACATTTTTTAAACAAGCAGCCAAGGGGTCTTTATCTCCCATATGAGAGGCAGACAAGGAAGAACTTGTTTATTTAAACTACAAAATTTTATAGACGGTCTGAAGTTGGGGGAAGTATTTTAACCAGCTGAAGCTTGAGCTGCTTTAGGGCTGGGAAAATACTTTATCTTCCATGTTTGATCTGGGTGGCTGTATAAAAGGACAGCAAGATCTGATTTTGCAATGTGTCTAGGCAATCTTGTTTGTGAGTGTCCCCGCACCATGAAACAATTCTAATCCCCCAAGTTATCGTTCCCATTGACCAGTTTCCATACTCATCTATTTGCAAACCTAGTTGTCCGTTTTCTATCCAAAGTCAGATCTTGTCAGACTATAGTAAAACTATTCTACATGTTTGTGTGCCCCCTTCTGCTTCCAGCCTATCTCACCTGGCTATAAGTATGGCTTATCCTGTTCTAGCTCCAGCAAAGTCACAGGGTGCATGTGAGCTAAACTATGTCTTATCTTAAGAAACATCTGCTCCTGTGACCTGAGGTCCTTCATATGTTTGTATCGTCTTAATGAACTATTGCCAGCAGTATCTCTGAGATTGTTTTTATTATTTGTTCCCTCCATTGTATCTGCATGCTTTTCTTTCCAGCCTCTTTGTCTTCTCAAACTTGACAGCCTTACACACAGCTCCAGAGTGTAACGTCATTAATAAAGTACATCATCAAGTGAAAGGAAACCTCGCTTCTATTATTCAATTCCAGCAGAAAACAAAGCAGCATGTGGCATTCTTTTACACTAACTACAGTCAATGGTTAATAGTGCTAGATATTTTCAACAACTCTAGAGAAACGTACCCTGTCTTTCTTCGGATTTATCAGTAAACATTAAAAAACAAATGCAGCTCACCTGTACACAGATGAAGTAATTTTTTTTTAATTTCCATTCATGTTTTCATTTTTGGCTCCTCTTATTTCCTGTGTCCAGCAATCCATAAAAAAAAACGGGGGGCTTCTCTGCCTCTGCCAAGACTTGACACACAAGTGACTAATGCATATATTTAAAATAATTCAGATGGCTCTATCAATTGCTTAAATTTTATCTACTGGAAATAAAGGTGAGCATCAGCTAGCAGACTTCTCTCCTGTGTGTTATCTGTGGCAGAGATTTGATAAACCATGTGCCACTTGAGACGATACAGTTTTACCAGAGGAAAAGAAAACCTGAGAGGGAAAAGCTCCTCCCAGCCTTTTATTGCAGGTTCCTTTGTGCATTTGGGTTCCCTTCAAAAAGGGCAAAATCACGGCAGTGCAGCAGGGAGAGGAGGCTCTTGGCAAAGCTTTCCCTGTCCCACTGTCAGGTCCCATCCTTTTCCAAACAGCTAAGCCTGAGGTTACATAGAACTTTCCCCTGCGCTGCATTTGGAGATAGGGAGGTGTTAAGAAGAGTTAAACTGCTGGGAAGGGCCTCCTGTTGAAAGAAACACATTGATAGCTGGGCATGGGTTTGGTGAAGCTTAAAGAAAACTTACAATTACTGGAGCGACCAGAAAAGTTTGGGCCAGAATATGATGCTCTGAATTCATATAAAGGAATACAAAGATACCAGAAATATTTAGGATGCCAGTATACCTACTGATACATTTTTGGGGGTCCGTTATTCTTTTCGTTATCTTTACTTCTGACAGCACCTCCGGTCCCTGCCCTCTGATACTAAACCTGTGTGTGGTAGGAGCGTTTAAACTCTCTCCACGAGTGATTCTTGCAGCTCTTAGAGTAGCCACTTCCTCTACCCAGCCCACACAGCTTACAAAACAGATTGCGACTTAGCCTAAAACCTTCCCCAAAATTCCACACCCACTCATCCGGGAAAAAACTGACACCTACAAGTTTTAAAATTAGTGCTCCTCCTCTGTCCACACCGTGAAAGTGGAACTTATGATTCAATCTGTATTTGAGTGTAAATTTATTCATTAAGCCTCTTCACAACAACTTTTAAGAAAATGTAGTATTGATCAGAGACACCAGATTGATTTTTCTTCTACACTGGAGGGCAAATCAGAGGCACCACAGGGCTATCTGCTATTGCCGAGTGTGCTCAGGAGGTAAAAGTGTGGAGCACTGAAACATGTTACTGGACGTTTTGTAGGCTTGATAGTACAGGAAGGAATGCACAAATTTTTTCCCACCTTACCACCATGTCTTTAAGGTTTTGTAAGAATGGACCGCTCCCTGTCATGTGTTACATGCCATTAAAAAATTGGTAATATTTTTTCTACCTTATTTTTTTTGTCTGGTTTTGTTTTGAAAATTCGTCTAGGCTCTTTTTCTAGCTTAATACAACAACATGCACAAAAGCCTTTGGTAACAATTACTTGTGCCCCAGTATACAAAATAAATGGTCCACAGGAATTGGAGAAGAGCTTCTCTCTCTTCTTACTTCCACTGTACCCACACAGTTACAAAAAGCATAGTTTTGACATTTTTAATTATTGTTTACTGTCCTGTGATTGAATGGCTGACCTGGCTTATTACCAACATTCCTAATACTGCTGCTGCTGCTGCATTGGGAAAAAAGATTCCCCATAAACCACCTTTACGCACAAAAATTCCCTTTGGAGAAGAGGCAAAGCACTGAGTTGGGAAAGGATAAAGGTCAAATCCATAGCACATAATTGCTTGGCAAAATCATTTGAGGTTTTGTGGTGTAAAAGTGACATGACTTTTTTATCATACAATGGTGCACTGATGCTGTCGTAACTTCAGAGATTATTCCACCTCTTGACTCAGCACTGACAAATGGCCCAAAAAGCAACTTCTAAAGGAATAAGCAACTTCAGTGATAACTTTGTAAGTAGTGGATGAAAACTATTTGAGTAATCTGAGACACACAGTGTCCCAACCACAAGACGGCCACCAAATGTCATTTCTTGTCACCCTGTGACTCACTTAACAGGCAGCTATGAAAGCCATGAGGCTCTCTTATTCCTCTTGTTCCCCATGAAGCTCAAATCCATTTACAGAGAATTTGGATGACAGAGGAGCTAATGTTGAGTGGTGTATAGTATCAGTCTACTTAGGAAATATAAACTATTGCTAACTTCCTCTGTTCAAAGTCTTCATAATAAAAGTTTTAATTTGAGCTTCCACAAAGCTAGAATGTTCCACGAGTAAAAAAGACTGAACACACCAGCCGTTTCAAGCTTGCTGTATGCAGGACTTGAAACGTTACTTTCCAGTTTCCAAAATGTGCTGTATTTCATACCTTGTTCTTCTGCAAAGCAAAGAGGAACGGTAGGGTTTTGGATTTGGGTGGTTGGTTTTGGTTTGTTTTTCTTTTTTTTTTTTCCCCTGAAATGAAGTTGTCGGTATTTCAACAGAGAAAAAAGCCCCTGCAGAAATATCAGGAGGTACACAATACCAGGAAAAAACATCCAGGCAATTGAATTCTCAGGGGTGGACCTGCTGCTAGGTGCTAAGCCATCTCGTCTGAGGGACACTGCTCTTACCGAAAGCTTGTACCTGAAGAAGTAACTTGCACCACCACCAAGAGAACTTGTTCTGGGAGGTAATGAAATCAAATAAAAGTCTGCAAACAAGAACAGCTGCAAACGTTGTCTATGATGAGAAGAAAGGAAACTCACTGGCCTGGGGGCTTTACACGCTCTTTATCAAACCCTGCAAATTGCACTGAAACATGTATAAGAAGGGCAGGTAAACACCAAATGGAGGAAATGTTCTTTGTGTCTGATCCAGTCAAGGGCTGAGGCCAAAGTCTACACAAGGAGCTGAGTTTGGTCATAAAACCCCCCAGTCTGTCTTGATGGCTTGGGTTTTTTTCCTCCTTCCTCAGTACTGTTGTTATTATGTGCAACAAAGAAAGATTTCATGCAGTTTGCTTAAATATTAACTACTTAATATTTGAGGAGAAACACTAACCACAGGCTTTGCATAAATATTCTGCTGTTATATGCCAATGAATGACACATATCCCCTCATCTGAAAGGATGTCATGGTTACCCTTTCTCAGTAATATGCAGAAAGTCCCAAATACTTGGTTGGTAGGAAGAATTGCTTTATATAAATATCTAATCAGAAAATTATGGGAACATGATAAGCTAAAATATAATATAATGGACAAGATGAATAAAAAAGAATACACAATACTTGGACCAAGAGCTTTAAAGTCTCTCTGGGAAAGAAAATGGTTGCAGACTGTACGCAGTGTACATTGAAAACAATGAGGCCTTCATAGAAAGAAGATGGATCTCATCTAAACCTCCTTGGGAAAGAAAAACTAGTACATTTCAAATCTTTACTGAAGGTCAGGAGGAGACGTTTGAAACTATGAGAAAAATTTGTGCTATGCTATTACCTTTACCATTTTCAAACTGCAGTAAGGACATCTCCTTCGGGAAGTTCATCCATTGCAGTGTTTTTCAAACACAAAAGCATGTAATTGAAATGGCCTGGGTTTTTTTATTTTACCTGATTTGGAATTGCTTGAACGGTCATTTATGGCACCAAGTCAGCATCCTTTTCTCTCCGTCCAAATCCAGCTGCGGTGATGCCGACTGCGAAGGCTACAATGAACATGGAGAATTTGCTCAGCCCAGGACCAGGGCAGCTGCCACCCACCCCCCTCAGCATTTGCTCTCTGACCCCAGGGACGGGAGGCAGGACAATTGAAACAACCCACCCAGAGTTCCCATAATTTTCACAAGAACGAGTGGGCTAGTGGGTCCACTGGGAGCCAAGGGTATAGGTAGCACAAAACAATTTTGTTGCTCTTTCCTTGGGCTGCGTGTTTTGGGCAGCATAGAGGTGCCTGAACCTGAAGTAAAATAGCTTAAAGACTACCACATTATGGTGGCTAAACATAGCTATATAAATGCAATTAATGACTGTTTTTAACTGCTGCATTCATCATGAATGTATTATATAACCACATTACTGCATACTTGGGTTTTCACTTACGTCCTTGTTGTTTCAATACCGTGACTCAGCGGAGAATAATTCTTAGCTTATTTTGCAACTTCTTTATGGTCTCTGTTATTGATGTATGTAGTGTAAGACAGGGAAAAGACAGCAGTGAAACAGCTCAAACCCTCCACTGTACATAGACCTGAAAGCCAAATCTTCGGTCATTTTTGCATCCAGCATCACTCACTGATGGGAACCGCTGTGCTGTTTGGCCCTGGGCTCATTCATTGGAACTGTGCAATCAGCTCTATAAGCTATCAGGACTGAAGCAACCCAAATCCTTCTCCCAGCCTTTGTACAGACGCCGGTAGTAGCATTTCCAAAAGTAAGAACAATATGAATGCAGGATATGATGCGCCCTTCCATACACAGGATTTGACTCAGACTCCCGTACCCAACAAGTATTACTTGTCCTGAGCCAAGTCCCTAAAAGTTAGCCCCCTTCCTGGACCATGATGCTCATCAGTAAATGTTGCTCCTCCCTCCTTTCCCACCAGCTTTTTTGCGAGTGTTCACAGGGCTGGGTGGGAAGGACAAGGGGCAGAGTGCACGCAGCTCAGCAGGGACACGGGCTTTACCATCTATAGAAGACTTGGACTACTTGGATGCTGCAGAGTTTGAGAAGAGCAGATATAAATCAATCCCAGATCTCTGTTTTTAATTTAAAAGATTTAATCATGCCATTTGACATTTTCTGTTACAAGATTTCCCCAGTGGTGCATTTCTTGAATCAGGTCTTTGCACCGCATAATCCCATGTCTTCAGAGCTATCAGCTGGATCACTGAGGCTCTTCAACAAATAAGTGTTTTTGAGAAGAAGACATGGGTGTGCGTGAGATGACTACGAAGCTGTAGAGTCCTGGGGGTCACCGTTGACTGGGTGAAATGGACCTCAGCTTCCTGCCTTTTCTCTTTGATGTGATTTAGACTAATTTAGTTTTGGGGTCCGAGAAAGAAATTCTTGCAGCAATGTTCTTTGTGGGGTTTAAAAGCTACTTGGTTTTAGGTCATTCACTTGAAGCATATTTCCAATATGTTGTTTCTTCCGACGGTGATGACTAGACTAAGTAATAGGAGCTGCAGGACAAGCGGAGTCCGGGAAAAAGCAGCTGCGGTAGCTGGTGGTGTTGAGCAGGCATCCAGCCGCACTTGTTGGAGGCCTCTGTGGCCTTCAGCCTGGGGGCAGCAACCACATGCAACCTAAACTAACTTCCTGATTAAGGACAAACTTCACAGCAATATTTTCTGTACTTCTCTCATGCCAAGACAACAAGAAGACAGTAAAATACCATTTTAAATAGCCTTATTTGATTATTTGAGTGTTGGTTGTTTTGGGGTTTTTTTGGGGGGGAGGGTAGTCAGAAAATGCCCAATGTTCAAAACTGAAACTTCAGGAGAGTATCTTGGAATCACAGAAGTTTAAATCTACAAGGACCTCAAGCTATCACCTACAGCTTATTTGATCCAGATAAGAATAACTGGACCTAGACATTCCCTGGTATATATCTTACCTATTTTAAAAAACTTAGATGTTGGAGTTCTTCCCATCTCTAAACGTGAGTGCTGACTTCTTCACTTTTATGTCTTGCCTGTACAGAACATGGAGAGCAATTGATCGCTATCATCTTTGCAACAACTTTTTTATATGTTCGAAATCTGTTATCAGTCAACCTGATGTCTTTCATCCAGACTAAATACATTCCTTCAAACTTCCTTCACCTTCCACGTAGCTCTTATCATCCTTCTCGATCATTGCTTCTTGATCATTTGTGATGTCTGTCATGAAGTGTGGAGCGTTTGTCAAGATTTTTGAAGGCCTGTGCCACTGGGGTTGTACTTTTATGTTGCCTTCTTTTTGTATAAATGTGAGACTTTGAAATTTGGGAAGGCCCTGTTTATAGACCAGGAAAACTCTTTCCCCCCTAACTGTAGATTTGAGATCCTTTACACCAATATAGTTACTTGGATTACTTAAGATTTAAATTACTTTTCTTCCTAACATGATAGATAGCTATTTATGCTAATAGGCTCATGGAATATTTCTATCCAGCAACACATTAATTCATTAAACTTACCTTTAATTCCATTTGCTCAACACAACATAAATCAATAGAGATATATAGCAGATTAACGCTTCCATGATTGAAGGTGTCTAAGTTGTACATCAGCGGACTGGGTGTTTATGTGATGTTTGTTTGTGGTTGTGTTACTGAATTGCTGTCCACAGCAGAAGAAATTCCTGGATTTTATGTACCTCTATCTAACACACACTAAAATGGGATTAATAATACAGGCATGCTGCAAAGATTAGCTAATGATTTTGAGCATTCTTTATCCTTGTGCACACAGCATTTGGGCATCTGTCAGTCAAAAATGTTGTGCAAGTGTTTGGCAACACTGTGTTAACTGTCCTCTCATGCAGTAAGACTATTGGCATTCTCCGTTGTAGACTTCGTTTGTTTAACGTAGTGATCAAAAGGCACATTGTATTGCCACCAAATCCTGAGTCACCCTCCCCAAGGAACAATCATCCTTTCTTTCCATTTGGGTGGAGATAGTATATTTCTTACTAAGGGAGGGGTGATCTCAGTCTGAAATTTCTTGATAACATTTAGTGAGCTGAAGCGGGCTATTTTATATTGAGGGGACAGAGAAAAGGAGGCTTATTTGCATGCATGCCGGTAAGCTTTTGCCATTCCAGTACTAAGATCATGGCAGCAATTTAGTGTCTTTTTTCTTCCTAAGGCAGAGTTACAGAGGGAGAGGGAAGGAGCGTCAGTATAGGTGGTGCTGTGAACTTTGCAAAAACATCTGGCAGTTTCTGGCTGTAGCAAAGGAATAGAAACATCTCTCCGTCTCTTCCAGGCAGGCTGCCTGTGCACTGCCTCGCTTTCTAACGGGGCTGTTCTTCGGTGGAACCACTGGGTTTGACTTCCTCATGGTTAGGAAGATACAGCAACATCAGGATTCAGCAACAGTCACCCTGAGGTTGGCTGTTTGCCTGCTGTAGGCACCAGCACATTGCAGCGGAGGGAAATGGTGGGAGGTGGAAGGTGACGAAGCTGCCTGTCACGTCCTGGGGGATGGGATTTGAGCGTGGGGAGGATTACTTTATCCTGCCTCAGAGGCGGTCAAGCAGAAGACTTTGCAGCTGGATACCACTTCCTTATGCCCCAAGATGAAAAGCAGGAGGGAGGGAGGAAGGAAGGGGAGGAAGGGCAAGGTTCAGAGCCAGAGCCAGGCAAAACCCACCCCGGCTGAGCTCCCCGTTTCTCTTCCGTGTGCTACGATCACCCTCCCAGCAGTCTGGTCAGGGGGAGGAGGGAAAAGAAGAGCAACTAAAGGGAAGTGCAGGGGACATAGGGTGGCATACTAGAAATTTGCTGGAACTGGTCAGTTGGGCTGGAACGTGACAGGGCTCTGGAGAGTTACTCATAATGCGAAGTTTCGAAATATGTACAACTCACGCTCAAAAAATGGCTTGTGTCTGAGGGTGGGGAATGTTTTCCCCAGCCCCTGCTTGCAAGACAAATAGGAAAATGGGGGATAAAAATCACTGCCACTACAGTAAACTGTTTAACTAAAGATAATTGCACCAAAGTTTACTCAGGTAACTCTTATTCTTGCTGCCTGCTTCCTAGAGACTGTCCAGGGCAGGTACCTGATAGCACAGCTGGGTCCTACTGGGGCACAGAACTGGAAAAGGAGAGTGTTCCCGGAAGCCTGAGTTCAGGCTTGGTAAGGCTTTTGGGGATTTTAAGTAGGCTTTCTTAGGAATCAGGAAAGGTGACACCGGGTGCCTAGTTTTTTTAAAAGACTGTCTGCAATCAGAATGATTATTAATTTATTTTAGCTGCATGGTAGGTGATAGTTGCCTTTAACATGTTATTTTTCTTATGTGAATTTTTGCTCTTATTTACCAAATGTATAACAGTATGAATCTCCTTATACACAGCTACACTCCTGTACTCTCGGCATCAAGAAATCATTACTTAGATCAATGTCAGTAAATTCTTCTGATGTGCAGTATCAAACTTTTTTTAAAAAGTTATTATATCTTATGTCTGGTCCAAATTTCTGCCCATGCTAAACTGAAAGTGGGTACCAGTCCCAGTGCTTTACCACCACCGACCCAGACTGAGCCTCTTAAAAGCCTTTCTGAATAAATACCTGGAGTGCTACAAATAATCCAGCTGTGATGATCCTTGCATGATTGTGGTGTGACTGACAGCGACCAGGTACCCGGGTTTCTCGTAGTTGCAGGAGACAAGCAACAGAACCATGTTTGAACCTGACGGAAGGAAAGCTTCCCAGCCTGTCTGGCTTAAAAAAGATCTTTGCTTGCCTCAGCTGTGTATCAAGTCACTCTGACCTGCTACAGTTAGATTTCCATAAATACAATCTACAAAAGGAAATACTTGCTCTAGCAAACGCTGCGGGAAATTACAGGTCAATTCATTTATCATACTCATCCGTATAATATACACTGGGTGCACACACTATTCCTTTGATTATTCAGAGCATTGTTCTAAATCACTTAGTGCTCAGGATGTGTTCCTGCAGATGGCAAGAGCCAGCAAGTTCAGGCTAAACTGGGTAGTCGTAACTGACTGTTTCTGTCAGTTACACTGACAACCAGGTGGGAGCCTAAGCTGTGGTACCAGGGGCTGTAGTGCTCTCATAGAATCATAGAATCACTTGGGCTGATCAAGTCCAACCATAAACCTATGCCAAAACCACCCCTAAACCATGTCCCTCAGCACCACGTCTACCCGTCTTTTAAATACCTCCAGGGATTCCACCACCTCCCTGGGCAGCCTGCTCCAATGCTTGATAACGCTTTAGGTAAAGAAGTTTTTCCTCAGTGTAAAGTTAACCCGCTGGTAATCTCCAGATCAGTTGTACACCAGGAGACAGTGAAGACTAACCTCATCTGAAGTGGGGATGCAAACCGATGGGTGGTTTTGCCCCCTTTGCCTCTGGTTCTTCCCCTTCTGTTTCCTTCTGTCTTCATCTGAAACTGCTGCTAAGATATGAGGTACCTACCTTCCTTTTTCTGTAGCTGCCACTCTGGGGAGGTGGGCACGAGCAGCAATCAGAAATTAGCAACACAAACCAGGAGTTTGCTTTACATAGTAGAGTGATGATATTGCTCTTTGCTTTGAAGCTCTTTTGATCTTGCCGATTTCAAAGCACTTCACGCAGGGTGAAATTGGAGTGCTTTACTCCTTTTTCATCTGGGACAACTGGGGCACAGAGATACAACAGAACGTGTTCTAAGTTAGCTAGTGAGACACGCAGGAGGTCTGAGCCAGGACTTGGTGCACCCGACACTCCAAAGAGCACTTGCTTTTCCTATTAATTAAAAGAATGCAGGGTGGGTAACTCAGGCCTGGAGATACATTCAAGGAAGCAAAAGTAGTCTTTGCAAGCGTCACACATGCAGTAGGAAGGACTCTGTATGAGCTGGCATCTCCTTTCAAGCTCCACCACAGTCTCCCAATATTTCTGCCTGTTGCAGTCTTTTCCTGTAAATGTTTTGAAACATATATTCAAAAATGCCTGATGAGTATCTTCATGACGGATGATCAGCAGTTCTTTAATGAGACCTGAAGCCAAATCCTTGCTTCTGAATGTCTGTTTCAGACCTGAAACCAGGAATAAGGACCTGTTGCAATCAAAGACATTTATCCCCGGGAGCGAAGATAGATATGACAGATGTCTTTCCATCAGAAGAAAGATATTCCAGAGCTGGAACGAGGACAGCTGCTTACTTAAGCAGCTGTGAAGGAACGAGAGGGAGCGTGGGATGGGGGGAATAAACAAGTTAGTTGGTCCTTCCTAAAAATCCACCAATATTTCCTTTTCATCACAAGGCACTAACACGCATATCCTGCTAAGGCGAGCAGAGTAGCTTAGACTGTTCTTTTTCAGGCAGTGAATACTGATGCATCCGCTTGTGTTCAGGTTTCCTTGCAATCACAGCCGCTGGAAACTAACTTTTTAATAAATGAAGGTTAATTTCTGGACTGGCTTTACATTAAGGGTGAATGCCCTATTTCAAGGTCACAGAAGTCATGCAGTGTGCCCAGGTCTGACATGAGAATCCTGGCTGATTCCTCTCCAGGCTTTTTAGGGATTACAGCCTTTTCCCTTGGGAAAGGTGAGGTCAGTGTCTGGGAAGGAGAGACAGGTCACCAGAGCGGCAGACTTCAGCAGAGTGTCCTGTCATTGGTGGCACTTCAGCCTTGATCCATTTTCAGGGTACTTTGAAAGGGAAGAAGAAAAAACTAAATGCATTGGTTGAACTAGGTGATCTTTAAGGTCCCTTCCAACCTAAACCACTCTATGACTCTGTGATTCTAGTGTGAACAGGAGGTACAGAATAGTTTATTGCTATACATAAAATAGCAATTGTATCAATAGCAATAGTACCAAGAATTTATTGCTACAATATAGGTTTCCTTGTTGAATTTCTTGGAGTAAAAAGAGTCTTTATTTGATGAGCTTTAATCTGCAAAAATACCCGACTGCTCCTATGCACACTGCAGTGAAACAAAGAAAGGCAAATATGCTAGTTAAGGAGAAGATAAAGGACTTCAGCTTGTTTAGTCTAGCAAAATAAGGACAAAATAGTTGAGTGGGGATACAATTATGGTAAGTAAATACACCAGGACATGACACTGGGAAAGGAAGAGAATACTTAAGCTAAAGGGCAATGTTACCTTACTAAATATAGGTAAGAATTGGTCAAGAACAAATCTGTGCTGGAAATCAGGTTTCCAAACCCCAGAGGAATGAGAATTTGGAACAGCCTTCTTCTAGGGCCAAAATCCCTCACTAGTTTTAAAAGGAAGCTGGATGTATTTGTGAAAACAATACCTGTGATACCCATGGAATATTCCTGTTTGCACAGAAGATACTCTCTGCTCTGACACTTTTATTTTCAGCCCTTCCTTCTGGCTTCAGCATGAAAAAACATCTCAGAAAGCACGCAGGTACAGACCTTGGGATGTCTTTGCCATACAATTACAGGGCAGAATGTGTGCACCTCTTGTGAATCTGTCAATAGGAGTTGAAACATAGCCTTATTCAAGTTCAGAACTGTTATCAGTCAAACTAAGCAAAACCAAAATCGTCAACAAGTGAAAAAGGTTACTTTTTTCTCCCCATGCTGTATTTTGTTCCCAGAGGAAAGAAGCCAGGAATGTACTCCCTTTGTAGGAAGGATAAAAGGGAGAAACTTTATCACTTTGGAAATGACCTTGCTAAGTTCCTCCAAGACAGTGTTGTTTTACACCTATCAATTGCAAAGATTAAGTTATTAATACATGTTTACAGGCGTATAAGCAATCCTCCCCTGTATGCCTCGGCAGCAACAAGACAGAGGAAAAAAAATACCCAAGGTAATGGGAGTTGGTGAATCTGAAGGGCAGAAGAGTCAATGGGGAATCAGGCCTGCCCAAACCTTTGCTACATCAGACTATTGAGGTAAAATGCCTCTTGTGCTTTTCTGCTGCCAACATGATTCCTCAGGCATCAGCTCTGATGAGATCATTAGCCTGAACAAGGTATCCCTCTCAGCAGAATTATGTCACAGTCTCCAAACATACAGACATCATGACTCAGGCCTCTTAGAGGCACAAGTTTTATCTTTAAAAGGCCTTAGATTTGTTAAGTATGTGTGTGTCTAATCTCATAAAACTTTAAATGCTGTTTTACCAGTCTTTTGCATAAAAGATCAGGACAGATTAGGATATGCCTAATCCTTAATGTGAAATTCTGACAATGCTGCAGGCAGTGGGAGTTCTGCTAGTGACTTCAATAGACTAGATACTTCTTTTGCTTTCATCTCAGGAACTCGCTACTGGAGAATAAAAGCCTTGTTTGTGAATTAAGGAGGAAAAATAGTTCTCTTCCTTCCTTTGTAATTGAAGAGACTGGTGACCAGAGGGTCAATTTGAAAGAAATTGTTACCCTACACAGGGAGGGAAGAGTTTCTCAACTGTTATTAAAATTAAATTACCTAAGATGTAATTTCTTAAATCCTATGAAAGCAGGGTACATTTGGAGTTCATTACAGACAAGCAAACAAGCAATCCAGGAGATGTTTCTTTGATAAATAAGATGATATTGTGACTCATTTTTATATGTCTATTGGACTACCTCACTATGCAATTTGTTGGCCAGTGGGCTGCCTCTCCCATGAAAGCTCTGGTAATTAATGCAACTTCACCAAAAGCCTTAGATCTTTTCTGTGGTGAAGCTTGATGCTAATGTGAACATTCACATCCCAAAACAGAGCTTCTTCACTGCTGCTTCAATGCTGCAGAGAAGACAGTAGCGAAGAAATACCTCATTGTGGCAGGATGTTCAGAGAAAGATCTCTAGGTTGAAAAGGAGGGGAGACCAGAAGCTGGAGATAAGGATCAAGGTGATGTAAACAGCTGAGCATCTACATCCATTCACTAGTGGTAGTATGGGACATTTCAGAAGGTTTGTGTAAGTAAGAGGAAGACACGGCCTGTGGGGTAACTGGATGAAGGAGCTCAGACACTTGTCTTCTCATTTCAGAGGAGCAATCACTTCTAGAAAGCACAAGGGCTGTAATAGTTTGATTTTGGTAGTGAATCAGTTCCACAAATTCCTTATGATCTGCAGATGGAAAACCAAGGACAGAGAAGAAAGATCTTTTGAATCTTATGCCAAAGTCTCAAAAGCTTTTTGAGGTATATGGTCTTCTTGAGAGCCACCAGAGCACTGGAGCATCCAAGGGCTAAGCCACATGGGAATGATGTCTGGGATGCAAAGTTAAAGTTGCTGGCTTTACCAAAACATGTTCCAAAGACCAGTATGCTTCAAGCCTATACTATGTTCAAGCACTGTGTAATCTTTCAGGATTAAAAGTGTCATCTAAGATTAGCAGCCTGCTCTCACATCCATGGTAGCCATTCAAGTAATTTTCTTTGACCACTCTTGCTCCCATTCCCTGAGCCAGAGCACATTATATCAGAAAACGACAGAAACAAACACTATGAAATGCAATTGGCAGAGCCACCTCTCACTTTCTAGACTGGCTGAATAACCTGAATTCAGACACCCATTTCAAAAGTCACATATTTTTCCCTTGCAAACATCTAGACAGAATGAGGGGAATGGGATGCCATGCCCTATCTCACCAGGATATTACTGCTGGAGGAGCTGTATGAAGCTGCTCACTCAGCTTTCATGTAGGTTTGTCCCCCAGCCCAAGAGCACAGTCTTACCACTGACTGCCTGTAGTCTCTGTGTACTCTCTCCTCCTGTCCGGTGGTTTTGAATACCTGAAGTGATGGAGCTATTCCTTGACGTGCTTCTGTATTTCTATGGGATGCCAGCAGAGGGCAAGGATGACTTTAGGCTTGATGTGAGAGATCACACAGGTTGCCCTACAGAGGAGAAAAATCGCATGAGTTAGGGGAAAACGCAAAAATGAATGGGACTTCAGGAAAATGAGGTGTCCCAGGACCACTTCCTTTGCCCTTTCTTCTGTCTTGCGAGTACAGGTTTCCACGCGACACGGCAAAGTGTGGTCAATCGTGGTGCTGAGCCCCACGCTGCTGTGAGAGCATGGCAGGACCCGAGGGTCTGTCAGCCTCAGACCCAGAGGAGCCTGTCTGTCCTCAGCAGAAAAGACGTGTCCTTGCCTGGCTGGCTGTCGCCACCACGCCTAGGAAAGGGACAGGCCTGGCTGCTCCATCTATTGCAAACAGAGGCTGCTCTGTTACACTGAGCCAAACTTCCCTTTTTCATCAGCTTTCCCTGTCTTTCCTGAACATCCCGCTTAAAACGGACCACAAGGAAGGGTCTTCCATTGCTATCACGTGGGACCTCGTGGCAGCTGAGTACTTCCCGTATCTTTACCAGGAAACTTTAAATACAAGAGTAAATAAGTTTTTTGACTCTAGTCTGGGGAAATGTAATTAGCTGTAATAGAAACAATCTTTAAAGGCCTTGAAGTTTAAATAACCTGAGAAATTAAGACTCAGAAACACAGACCTTATTTAGATCCTTTCCCTGAGCTGAATAAAACATGAACGATATCATATGATCTCTAACATACCTTAGTAAAGTGATTTTTTCGCTTTTCACTGCAATTTCCAATCGTAAGTCCAGCTGATTTATCCATTCATTATAATACGCTTCTCTTCTGTATAAGCAAATCCTAGGTGTCTGAGAAGATTGCTTATTCCTCTGCTCCAGAAACAGAAATAGCTTAACATTTTCTGAAATTGTAGGACTCTCTCTCAGGAGCTGATGTAAAACCTTTCACACGCACACAAAATCAGGGATAAAATTGGAAGTGAATTGTAAATAAGGTTCTTGTTCATTTTCCTGAGACAGCTGTTTTTACAAAACTGCCCAACAGTCAGAGGTTTTGCCAGTTCTCTCACCCATGAAGGGAATGATGTTCTTCAGAGATACCAGTTGCTACTTCTTAGCTGTGGCTGTGCAAAGCATCTGTGCTACTCTGAAAGGCGAAGCCTATCACAGAATTTCTTACCTCTTTTTTTCCATGCCTTCTGTTAAATGGTGGGGCAAATGTGCAGAGACCTGCTACACAGCAGGGAACAGCCACCAAATTCAGAGTCCAGAGGGCTATAATGAAGAGATAATTTTTGTAACTTCACATGCATAACAACTGATGTGCAGTACAACCACTTCATCCAACTCACAAAAATATATATATCTGGTTGAAAAGCAATGGAACATGAATAAGGAGTGGGAGGAAAAGCTAGGCAAGGAGGACACACTGTTCAAGGAGAAGCTGCTCGAAAAGCAAAAATCCTTGCTTCTTTTCAAGAAGAAAACCAGGTGGAATGCACTGGCCTAGGCATAGCAAACTTTGCCTTAACACTATTATGTCCAAACACTTCACATTGGAAAGGAGAGCAGACAATGAACTAGAAGATCCCATACAACACCACTTTCCAATGGCCTCGACAACTACTGAAGCTCAGGAAACAGAAGTTATATGAAGTCTCCTTGTCTTTTTATTATTTACACAGTTTCATTCTTTTTTATGTTAGTACATTTGAACCATGTTAGGGCAGCCAGTTAATCTTGGTAAGTGGAATAGAATATTTTATTTCTAAGATGTGCATGAAATATTGCATCTGATTTCTAGCAGACACTCAGTATGCTGATTCTACAATATAGGAATACCCTAATTATACAACATATGAATAATGTTAGGGAGTGATAAAAGTATATCAGACCTCTTAGAAATGGACACAAAGCACAGAAATGTAAAGCTGAAAGGGATGTCGAGAGATTACTGAATCCACCCTGCTGTACTGAGGGCCAGTAAATGTAGCAAGACCAAACCTGGCAGCTGTTTGCTTAAACTGTTCTCAAACCCTCCAATAGTTTGAAGCCTGTGTCTGCCTAGGAGAGTTTATTGCTCTTACAGTTCGAAAGCAATTAGTAGCATAAGGCTCCATCTTATTTATTGCACTGTGGACAGATTTTTTTATTTTCTCCAAAGTCTATAAGAAACAGTTTAGCCCCTACTTAGCACTCTTCAGCAGCCTTTTAACCATCAGAAAATTCAGGTGTACTAGCTGATTTGTTTTCTTTTCTGGTCTGAAAAAAAAAATTTGTTCAGCTTTTTCTGGTGGTTTTCTCAAACGTCATGCTTTCTTAAAACATTTTCTTGTTGCTGTGATACAGACTACTCTCAGCTCATCCATAGCTTGCTTACAATCTGGTGATCTGAGCCCATACTAACCTCATTGTCCTAGGGAGTGGAATAATACCTCCCCATCTCCCAGACATGCTACTTTTGCTCATACATCCCAGGATAACGTCATTTTGGAAGCCATTAGACTTGTTTGGTGGGGGAACTTTTAAACCTACCAGATCCTTTTATGCAGTAGTAATTATGACACTATCCAGACCTTTTATTTGATTTTAATTAACTTTAAAGTGTTTGGGATGAATTTCTTGAGGTGGGAGGCTGGGATTTTAAGAACTTCCTGATATGGGCTCTATACTGACACATGCTGGGTTGTTGGTTTTTTTTTTTTTCTCTCATGAATTCTGTTTTTAGTTTCTTCCTATTTTGCTGTCCAGAGGCCTCTGCACCCAGGGCAGCCAAAAATTCAAATTAAGATGAGAACAGGAACTAATTATTTCTACTTGCTAATAAGAACAGAAAGCAATCATGAAATTAAATATCAGAAAGCTGCATATTACACATAAGAAAAATCAGGCTACTTGAAAAAAGAAGTCTGCCAAGGGATGTGGTGGAAACGCCACCAGTAGATCTCACCAAAGCTATGACTAGCTGGCTACTCGCTGTCATCACACAGTTGTATAATTTTGCTTACTGCAAAAAGTCATAAGTTAGAGAGAAAAGAGGTCTGCTCACAGTCTTTGACCTTCCAAGGCTATAAATAGCATTGAGCATCTAAGGGAAAAATAAGGTTGCATTAGGGATCCTGTGGAGGAGACCTACCTTGGTTCTGGTCTGATCCGGAGGGAAACAGTACCACCACCTCCCCTCTGAGAAGATGGGTGAAAGAAGAAGCAGCAACTAGACATGTGAAACCTCACAGTTCGGAGCAACAGAGAACAATGTTATCTCCTCAGTAACGGTCACCTGCCCTCCTGAAGAGTCTTCTCCACAAGAGAAGGTTGTGCACTTCTCATGAAGCGTATGCATATCAGTATTTGTTTAAATTTCATATAAAGGAGACCTTTTAACCCTTGAGGATGACTGTGTTGATTCAGTGGAAGAGAGGAAATGCCTCTCTCCACTGTTTGCTTCTCGTGAGTAGATGCTAATTTTTGCTTCCCCAAACTCCTTTCCCAGCAGGTGGTATATGGCAGCGCATGCTCTGCCCTCCCCTCTTGCAGGCTCCTGTTAAGGGAACATGCCACATCCCAGCATCCCAGTGCACAGGAATACTTGAAGAGGGGACCTTCAGCTCCAATAAGAGAAACAAGAGAAAGCATCCTAAAGCTGTTACGTTCACCCAAACTCATGTTCTTACCATTCCCACTTCAAGAATCAGCCAGGCGTAAACAGAAGCCAAAGCAAACATCTGTTTAGCAGGACACAGGTATGGAGAAAAATCTTCTTCATCCATAGTTAAAAGGGCTTCTTATTCCCCCTCACGTAGAGTACCTACTTCATGCAGATGCTCTGGAAGAGTCCCTCCATTGTCCTCCTCCTTCCCAGAACTCTAGATGACGACTGTCCCCATTAGCCCTGTTTCTCGTTCCCAGGGTTACATTTTTGTGTACAAATACAATTACTTTGGTGGTGCTAGTTGTCCCTGGTACTTGAAGACGACTTCTCTACCTCAGTTCCTGACTAGGCAGCCAAAAGGTATGCAAACTATGTGAATGCCACCGATAACTCTGCCTGAGGCCACTGGCACCTGCTGTTCATGGTCTGTTCTTCTGTGTCTATAATCAGCTGGTTGTACCTGTCTAAAATGTTCCCTTTGCACTGGCACCATTATACACTAGAATTTAACTATAGCACATGGTACCAGCTGTACCCATGCTATGAGCTTGTGCTCTCATGCATTACTAGCTTTCTATAGACTCCCTGATAATACAGATGTCACATCTCCCGCTGAGGGCTTCTGCAGGGATGTGGTGTGAAAGCCCATTCCCCTTCCTGCCCTCTCACTGGTGTTCTGGGGTCACTTATATTCAAGTGTTATGAAACACCCCAACAGTTCCTGACATCAGTATTTTTCATGCCACAGTTTTGGCATTTATTGGGAATAACTGTAACTGGAAAAGTAGCACATACGGATTTCTCCGGTGCTTAAAAAAATTCCACCGTGGGAGTTTTCTGTACCCTAAAGACTCGACATGTAGGCTGTCTAGCTTAGATTGGTTGCCATCTGGCTCTCAGTCCAACTCTTTGTTTTCAGTCTCCAGGCCATTATGTCTTTAGTAAATAATCAAACATATTTTGTTCTATTCAATTTCTTTTCTTCTGTTGAATTGTTGATTAGGAGCCAAAGGTTTATTTAGACAGGTGATAACTTTACTGCTTACTCGGTGCAACTGGAACACAATTTTAGGTCACATCTACATGACAAATGTAGTCATGTCAAGTAATCTGAACACACAGCAACAGCTAAAGTGTTTCTAAGGCTGTGGAAGCCTTCTGGAGAGTTCCATACTAAGAAGAGCTAAGCTTTATCCTCCCAGTTCAGGGGCTGGAGCAGTAGGGATGACCGTGGTCATAAAGTGGGATTGGAAAGTGTAGGAGTAGTGGCAGAAGGCAATTGGAGTGGGAAGAAGGTGGAGAAGGAAGAAAGGAAGAGGGATATGGAGCTGGAAAGGGTGTAACTACAACTCACAATAGGCAGAGCCTCTTCCAAAAAGTATTTTGGACCCCAGGCTCACTAACAAGCCTCTGTGACTACTTAGGTAGGCTTGCCTAGTCCACTTCATGGCCCTGTAGTGAAGTTCTACCCTTGCCATTACCGAAACACATCCCTGCAAATCTAAAGCCACAGCAGATATAAATAGTATGGCTGAAAACATGCAAAAGGTTGACCTTTTTCATTGAAGAAAGCCATGGCCACTCAGCTGGGTGCCTTGGTTGTTCAACTTCTGTCTCCTTTAGCTGAAGGAGTTCAGGCTGCTGTTCTTTAAGCAGGACAAGCCAAATCTGTCTTCTGGCTGCCAGCCTGAAATGCCAAGCGGTCGCTGTGTCCTGCCTGCAGGCAGCCGTGACGTTCCTAGGGGCCACAGGAATTGTAACAGAACAGATGCACTGCAGCAGAGGAAAGGGAAAATTAAGACATATAAGCAAGGAGAAAAGCAGTGGGAGCCAGCAGATTTGGACAAAAAGGGTGGAAGTGGTATCCTTCCGTGAAAAATTAGTTGGGTCACTACTGTGTAGGTCTGAGTAGAACAGTGTTTGAAAGCAGTCACTGCTCTCCCCATCCTGAATCTTCTTGTTGTTTTAAAGAGCGGTCGTTTTACAGTAAATAAACTATGATAACCCCAAAGCCTTTTCCTCCTTCTCTGTGCCAGAGGAAGCTAAGTTTATCCCAAGCATTTCCAAAACCACATAGCATTTGAAGGCACGGTAATATATGGGGCCAGAAACTTTTATTTAAAAGCCAGTTAGAGCTTCAATCCATTTTCATCTTATTTTTCATTTTTATTGCATTCTCTGAAAGAAAGTCTGTCTCAAGCCTACACATTTTAACAGGTTGCCAGCTCTTTCCAACAGATTTTTCAGCTTTCAGCTATTATGCCCCCATAAGATTATACTTTTCAGCTATTAAAAAGCATCATAGAATTAAAATCCCTCAGAGAAGTCAAGATCACTTAGCCAAACAACATCTTCAGAAAACTGCTCCAAATTATTTGTCAGAAAACTGATTTCCTAGTGCTTTGGAGCAAATCTCCCCACAAATAACAGAATCCTCATCTACTATAGTTTTGGATTTCAGATTTCTTCTCTGCTCGATAAAGTTGTGTCTCTTACCCTAAAAAAAATTTTTCTCAGTTCAACAGCACATCCCTTTAACTCTACTTGAGTGATATGCTGGGGTTATCAGAGTGGGGGCTAAATGTCAGGTGCTCTCCTCACTTTAAGCAGCTGTAAGGGATGGAGAACTTGCACCAAAGAACTACAGAGAACTCGGAGGTTAAAATTTAAAAATAGGTATTTGCTTTACGTTCTTGCTTTCATCTGATCCCTACTGTACACCTCAGAGTCTAGTCTAATATTTTAAAGAGCTTCATTGTCTGAAGAAATGCGGCACAGAAGAACATCTTCAAGGCTGGGGCTTGAAGATGTTCTTATATGAAAGGAAGCCCCCCCCCCTTGCAAGCCTTTCTCACTTTGAGTTAAGCAACCAATTTTCTATGATTTTTTAAAAAACTGACAGCCACAAAACCAGCCAAAGAGGGCAGCGTCCTCCTCAGACGTCCAAGGCATATTGCTTACTCCTGCTCTTCTATTCATTTCCTATTTTAATCAGCGACTTAAAAGCAGACCAATTAACTTACTATTTTTCCTTCCTTTCCAGCAGTGCTAGAGATGGGGTTGGCAAAAGTCCCAGGCTGAGAGGAACAGAAAATATCAAGAGAGGTTGTCTGTGTCTCAGGTCTTGATTTGCTCCTTTACTTTTCACTGACTGCCAACGTACAACCAATAAGCAGCAAATACGAAGGTTGCCAGAGAAGGACAACACAGCCTTATGAATACACACTTATCCACTAGCTTCAGAAACTTATGACTTCTATTTCAACATGAACGTGGATTAATTTCACATTCACATGTGTGTATTTTGCAGTTCTGCCCAGCAACCAGGAGTACGTAGGAACGAGTGTTCCTCTGCACCCGGTTTGTTTTCATCAGTATGGGCAGGGCCCAACCCACAAATAAGCACACAAGAGGATTTTTGTCTCCGATCTTAGCAGCATTAGGAATTACAATACTTCCTTATACACCCAGAAACTTAACTAGATGAACAAAAACGTGATCAACGAGTGTCCAAAGCCGTAAGCCCACAGAACAGTGCAAATCCGTTCACAGGCCTTAAACAGGATTTTTGCTCTCGGTGCGGGACTATGGTCACTCATACAGAGTGTATTCATTCTCCTTACAGTTAAAAGGCATATCATTGTGCCACATACTACTCTTTAATCAAAGAAGATTAAAAGTGTGTCAAAGTACTTGGCTTCCCCCCCCAAATAAATAACATAGATCTAATCTGAAAACACAAGTACTTTCGTATGGCATGTAGGAAAGTATCCAAAGTAATTTTATTAAATGTCAGCATGGGAAGTTTCGAAGTGTCTATGGGGAAAACGTTAACTTTTACTTCAGATATTTTCTGTTTTAACCTCCCTCACCCCAATTTCAGAATTCATATTTCAGGTTTTTTGTTCTGGTTTCTCTGTCATTCACAACCCCACCCTAGTAAGGAGAAAGGGGGGCAGGGTGTATTTTCCACAACTTCCTCCATGTAGAAAACAACGTAACCATCAAAATATGAAGGAGTTGTCACTATCTCTCCTCTACTCTTTCCTACGAGCAGCAAGGAACAACAACAGGGAAGCAGCTTTTGGCATCCCATAAAAAAATATTCTAAAAATATAAAACTAAAACTCTTGTTCACAGTTGTTTCAGCTCAACTTGTAAAATCCAAAGTGATTATTAAAATATTTTTCATGTGTCAATATATTTATCTCTCTCCTTTTCTCCCCCCACCTTCCCTTCTCAAACCAGGAGTGCTGGCTACAGGGTGTGCTTGGAAACTTGGCCATCCGAGGAAGCCCTGCGAGCTACCTGGCTTTCAGGGAGCTTCTGTGCAGGCTGCTACCTCCAGCATCCCAGTCAACTGCACCTCAAGTCTCCCTTTCCAGGTGAGTCCTTCTGATGTGAAACAGCAAATTTCCTTGGTCAGCGAGCTGAATCTTTGTGGGCATTTCGTTTTGCACCTCCATGCTCCTATCAGCTGTGCTAGGGTTGCTGTGTAGTCCAAGATAACCACTGTTTGAATTTGTTTTCATCCTAAGACACAAAGACACAAACCACTTGCTTGGACACCCATCTGCGTTCCCACAAGACATCCCTCCCCCCTAAAAAAAAAACCCCACCCCTTATGAGTCTTATGAAACAGTCATGGTGAGTAGTGTGCCCCTTTTCCCTAAGACTTTGCCCACATGGGTCAGCAGGAGTTGCATCAGCTGCATCACAGAAGGTACCTGCCAATACGAAAGTGAAAAGCAATCCTTTAGCAAGACCTTCAAGTATCCCAGGATACACAAGACCTGTGGATGATGAACACGTTTGAGCAGAGACCTACCGGCCTGCCAGTGAAAGGTAATACCATGCATGAGTGAGTTGCGTGGCCCCTGGCAGGGCTAGCTTTGCTCCAACCCACCCATCGCCCCCTCTTGTTCCTCAGGCACAGAGTCAAAATAAAGCCACAGCCCACAGTCATGCTGTGAACCCAGGCAGGATACATGGAGGGGGCCCAGTCTGTGCGCAGGTCAGGGGAGTTCTCTGAGGGCTTCTAGACCACAAAAAGAAGCCAAATCTAATGGGTGCTTGTGCTCAGCCCAACCTTTCGTTCTTAAATATTACAATATTAGTTACTTACCACAGGGAAGTTGAGGCTAAAAGAAGGTTTAAAAAAAACCAAAAAACCACAAACAACCCCCAGACACCACCCAACCTTGCTGAAATGCACAAGGTACAAGACATGAATTTAAAAATTAAACTTCCTGCTCAAGCTATAGGGCAACAGCCCTCCCCCACAGGTCCTTGCATAAGAGTTGAAAGAGTTATTTCATAGGTTCTTAGGACTCAAGTCCAGCTTCAGGAAATTGCCCTGAAGGCAGTGAAGTAGCATTTTCCTGTGTAAAACTGGTCCTGAACAGCAACTTTCTACTTGCTTTGTCACTGTCTTCATCTCCCAGATTAAAGGTTTGAGTTCTCCATTTCCATGAACTGCAGGTTGCTGGTATCATGTTGCACCACGCATTGTAAAGACCTATGATAAGCGTTCAGTGAAAAGATTTCAGGGGTTTAAGTGTCAGCTGGTCTGCGATTTTTATCTGTTAAGCTATTGTGTTCAGAGGAACTCGAAGCCAGGCATGGACCATAAGAACAAGCGCCTAAACAGATACAGGTTTATCCTGTTCTCCTACTTCTTGCTACCCTACCCCCTATAAATTACTAACACTCTACTAAAATACGAGGGCAAAAGGTGAACAATAGTCTGTGGGCTCCAGCCTGCTGGGAGCAATAGAAAGGTTATCAGGTGCTTACCAGACTCCTGCCCTCAGCTCCATGAGGGGACCCCAGCGCCTTCTTTGGCCGTTTTTGGCATCAGTCACCTGTCAGGCACCTCCTCCGCTACTTCTCTGTTGTGAGGCTGGAGAAAAATGTAGAGACTGGCTACTCTTACTCAAATAAGGATAGCATCCACCTTTCTCTCCTGTGTTTATGCATCTCCCCACTTTCCTAGCTCACACCTCAGCAGTTTCACTCTCTTTGCCCCGAGGCTGAGATTGTCCCAGTTTCTGCAGATGGCTCCATCTTTATCACGGGTATCACCAAGTCACATTTTGCTATGCATTAAGGTAGGCAGTTACCTGTTTTCCAACTGCTGGAGCTGAAGGACTGCAAAACGGTGAATGCTGCTGCTAGAAATCTTGTGAAAATTCATAAACAGCTACTCACATGTTTTAATAGCTCTGGTATAAGATTCAGATAGTAGTCATAAACACTAATTTTATCATAGTACTGATCAGTTCTAACAATTCCTGTCTCAGTGCATCTTCTTTAAAAACAGCCCCCTGAAGAGAACACTGCCCCGAGAAGAAGTTTTTGTTTATCTTTTAACAGCTGTCCAAAATCATCATTGGACAATACTTTACTATGCCGTATCTAATTGAAGACCAGATGCTTTTGAACTGAAGTCATCAATACCCCATGCAAGTACAGGCATCTGCTTGCATAAAAGAACTTGCTTTATTGGCTCCTTACCTTCAAGCTCTTTGGGCCAGGACCACTCTCATCTGTGATGTGCATTACAATTGTAAGGGAGTTGTAAAAAGAAATCTCATTTCTTGATTGTCATTCTCCTCGTGACAGAGAGGATAAATTGTAAAATTTTTATTGCAAAATATTAAAATAAATTACATTTTACAAAGACTTAGTAAATATTTACATACAGTGTGATTCCAGTGACAATCAGCAACAAAGAACAGACAGACAGGCATATTATGGAGTGATAAGAGTCAGAACTGTACAAACTTCAAAAGCCATATGAAAGACAAGATAATTTTTTAAAAAGGCAAATCCATCACAAATGGAAAGAATCCCACGAGGCACAAAAATTACAAGTCTACAATAGAATTCTTGGGGTTTTTTTTTTTAGGCTGACAGACTTGTATATTGCTTTTTGCTTTCCTCAACAGTGATGCTTGTCTGTACACGTACTCTCCCAGATCAACTGGGGAAAAAAAAATAATCTCAACATATACAACTGTGTTACCTTGGACCTGTTATCAGTCTGCATGTTTTGTGACATCCATTGCCAGCAACAGATTCACAAATCATTAGTTCAGAAAAATTTCAACACACCGCTTTTTGTATTTCCTCAGTGATTTCGTACCAGTGTATCAGATGTGTCGACTGCCTGCTATGAGATATGTATCTGAAAATCATGCCCTTCTGGTAAAAATAGGATTCAATAGCATAAGACAAAACAAGAAGTGTCACAATGATGTCATGAAGGATGGGGTCACATAGTCTATAGCACTTAAAAGGGGTTTTGTAGGAACAGACTTTTGTTATCACATTTCAGGATTATTTTTTTTTTGTATTTTTTTAAAGTACTGGCTCATTTAGGCAAAATTACTAAGTTTATATTGTGAAAGCAGACCCATGCTTCACATGATGTGACTGGAAATACAATCTACTTATACGCAACAACTAGAAAGAAGACTTTCCACTTCTATTTCACCCCTTCCTTATTATCTGC
The DNA here is from genome assembly GCA_013398295.1 of Chionis minor. Classification (NCBI taxonomy): domain Eukaryota; kingdom Metazoa; phylum Chordata; class Aves; order Charadriiformes; family Chionidae; genus Chionis; species Chionis minor. Next base: position 48,592 of record VZSF01010240.1, on the reverse strand, counting down.
TTTTAAGTTTTCCCAACATACTCCCCCCTTCTTTAAAAATCCCCTTTCCTCTCTTCCCAGGAAGAGATCTGTCTCACCTTTAAAACCAGTTCGATAGCATTAAGAGAGCTGTTAACATTACTGTTTAGCCAAATGAAATCTTACATGGCATCCAAAGAAAACGTTTCCAGATAACCAGATAACTGAAATAACTACGCAACCTTACCAAGTAGTACTGGGGAATTCACTCAAGAGGCACTTTTGGGGTTGAATAGCTCAAAATCCAGCCTGGACACCCCTCTAACTCACTACATGTAAATCTGAAGGCAGAAAGACATTAATATAGATCTCCCAGGCAGCTGCTTTACTCAAGACGTGGAAGACACACAGGCAAAAAGCTGTCTCGCTTAGCACTTTGGCAGTTCTGAAATGGCACCATAATTTAAACCACCCTGGGAAATGGTTCAACTTTTTGGAGAGAGCCAGTATGAAAGCTATGTGCCAACTAAACCCCTCCAAAACACTGAAAACAAGTAGGGCTTAATGAGACCAATCGTGTTGGCCCCCGCGTAAAGAGGAATTTTTTCCTAGTGTTAGGATTACATTAAGGCACATGGTGGGATGTCTTGAGAACAGTTTTGTGAGGTGTGATCATGTTTCCCAAAAAAGCGGGAATATTCTATTTTGTTTTAATAAATTTAAACTATTACTTGAAATCCCATGATACTTATTATGCAGACTTATGGTCTGTGCTGACTATGCTGGGAAAGGCCAGCAAGCCACATCTAACTTGATAATACGAAACAGATCCCCATCCATTCTCAGCTCTGGCATACAAGTGCACTTCACTGGAGAATGGAGAGTCTGGGTTCCAGTGTGTAACATCCTCTCCCAATCAAAGCAGCCCAGCCAAGCGTCTGGGTTATATTATTTCTGTATTAAAGAGAATTTTTTCTTTTCTTTTTTTTTTTTAAATTAAGATTGGACTATGGTTTTCCATTTCATGCACTTTCAGCAAGCCTTTTCTCTCTGCACTGCCCTGTAGTTTTCTGTCACTAAAATTTTGATCTTTGCGTCAATAATGGAAGACAAGTTGGACGACAACAAAAGCTATATGGAGTGCTTTCTTATTTTCTTTTAAGTTAATGTGCATCTTTTTAAATAAACAAAAGAGAAGGCTAGGCTTGCTACGCAAGCATCCCATGTATCATGCGTGTAGTCTTACCTACCATTTCTTACAGTTACAAGGTATAGCTGTCAACCACAACCTTTCACATATACAGAAATACCTGAAGGGCTTGGAGTCATTTTAAAATGATGGGGGTGTCCATTAAAAGTACATCAGAATCTTCTTGATAGGACCTCTCCCTCTTTCCTGTCACATATACGTCAAATTCATCCAGCCACCCCTGCTCCAAATAGCAGTAATATAGTAAAATTTTATTTCAAATTTAGAATATCTTCAGCAACATATCATAAAATATGGATTAATTACCAAATGCAATTATGTCAATTCCACATTTTTGTCAGCATAACAGAGCTGGCCCTAGCCTTGTGTTCAATTTCTATTTGAAAGAGTGTCATATATGTGGAAAATTCTGAAAAAAGACTAGTAAGGACAGTCCCTCGTTTCACAGTAGATGACTTCAAAACTTCCCATCAACAGGCTATCCAACCAGACTGCCAGTTTCCCATATGTCCTCCTCCTTCTGTGGAACAGGCCAGCAACTGAAACTGCAGCCAATATCTGCAGTTATTAGAAATAGCTAGTAATTCAAGATTAGCATTGCAAGATTCCATAAGCTCTTCTTACAGAACTAGTCAGTCTGCCAGCATTACACTGAAAATGAGAATGAGACAACTTTTAACTGTTCACTGAACTTTGGAAACTGTCAGGCATACTGGAATGACTTAAATACTGTAAAACTAAACAGAACAACAGAACTTGGCATGTTAAGGTTCAAAGGTCTTGGCTATTTTCTGTTCCAAGTATATTGGATACAATCGAAGTCAGTACCTTTTGCCAACATATAGTCAAGAGCCTCATTTGAAAGAGTTGTCAGGGTTAACACATAGATATGGAAAAAGAAAGAAAAATAAAACCATGGTATAATTTCCTCTGCAGCCAAAACAACCTGGGCATAAATGTTATGAAGAGACATACTTCCTTCTCAATGAGAAACCCATCTCCAAGCCAAAAGATAATACTTTCAGGAGCTTAGAACTAAAGTTCCTTTTAAAAAGTGCCTTCTGGCCTTAAGTTGCTTGATCACATTTCATTTTGCCCACGATTTGACATTGCCCAGCCCAGCCTTCTTGAAAGTGGGATAGAATAACCATTGTATATGCACATAGGTCAAACTTTAAAACAAAACAAATACACAAAGTGTAATCAACTGTTTCAAAATTCATCTCTCATTCAAGTCTAGTCTGAAGTACCAAGGCAGGAAGGAACATCAAACAATACTGACTAACACACTGCACAGATCAGCAGCAGCGCTACAGGTCCCTTCTAACAGGCATTAGGGAATTTGGAGAATATCTGCCTCCCAAGGTGATTCGTTTCCTCAGAACAGTGTCAATAAAACTTCACCTGTACATAGATACTGTATAAGGTTCATTCAAGTATTTCCTCTAGGAAACGGACAGTGGAAGGACACTTTCAACATTAAAAAAGTCCATTGCATCCTGCTTGTGCTCATACGTGCTTTGATCAACAGGTCTTCCAGTCACTTCACTAACAGTTCTGGGGCTGATGCGCAAGTTTAGCAGCCCAATTGGTGAGCTTCATCCCAGATGATTCTTCCTTGTTAGAGGGCTCCTCCTCAATCCATTCCTTTGGAATTTTTAATTTTATTGTTTTACAATTACAATTCACTATAATTTGACAAGCACTGACATATTCTAGACAGATGTTTCAGAAGCTTCCTCCTCAGTCTGCCAGCACAGCTCAGCTCAGATCTGCGTGTCCTGGTATTCCATCTAAAGCTTCTCATTAAGTACAACTAGTGGTTGCACCAATTTTTTTTGTGGTAACAACTTAAGAATAGGGAACAACAACAAAAAGGCAAATACCTTACTTTCGTTTGTGATCAAAGCAGGATTCAAATCCAGGTTTTCAGAGGTGAAAGGTTAAAGGAGTAACTGAACACATTTGATGCCCAAACCAGTCTCTTTGCAACAGTATAGTTACACTCCCAAACCAATTCCTCAATGAAATGCATAAATGCAGAGCAGGTCCAGTGTATTTACTAGTCTTTTCTACTTTGTTCAAGAACCATAAAATCCCAAGAAGGAGCAGTACTCCAAATTCAACTGTTATTTCACAAGTTTTTCAGATAAGCAAAGCTGATGGGCTCAGAAACTAACTTAGGATGGGAAAAGGACACTGGAGTTTATTGGCTTGGGACTTGCTTTCGTTTTCAAAGAGACAGGAGAAGCTGCAAAAACATGCTTTTCTCCTTGCTCCATTAATTTGTTCAATATGCACTGACCGCTTTCAGAAAACCATTGTCAAACATGATTCACGTTGCAGCCTTCACATTGCTTACTGTATTATATTCATTCATCAGTTGTTCATAAGGCACAGAAAGTTCTAGCTCATTATTGGTAAAGGTAGATTCATCAGAGGATGGGAATTTTACCAGTTTTTTTGCAGTTTCAGATTCCTCTGCAAGATTATCATCCATGGAGGATTTTGACGTTTCCTCATCATCTGAGATATCTTCTTCTTCATCATCATCTTCATTTACAAATGTTATATTGGCATTCTCAAATATCAAGGGTCGATAGTCTCTGGAATCCCACACTTCACCTTCTTCTTCACTAATCCTGTCTAGCTGGTTTACAAACATGGTTCCTTCTAGAGGGCTGTCTCCAATATGTTTATCATGAAGGGGTCTCAGTACATGACCATTCTGAATGTCCAGAGAAGCCTCATCGTACTCAAATGACTCTGTCTTTGTGTAAGTCACCTGGGCATCTATACTGGCATTCTGCATGTTTTGTTTGGCATTCTCTACTTTAATCATTTTGTCATTGTTTGTCTTCAGGGCCTTCTTCCCAATTTGCTTAATAAGATCATTGTAGGTCTCTTCCTTCTTTGAAAGGAAGCTGAAAATGTTGACATCCTTGGAGGTACCCATTTGAAGGGGTTTTTTAGACCGAGGATGGTTGTCAAACGACTCTTTTCTTTTTTTCCTCCGTTTCTTGATTGCTTTATGGACTTCGACAAACATACTGACCTTCCAGTTAACAAAGAGAGAAAGCCAAGCCAGTCCCAGATAGATCCATAACTCCACAAAATATCTGTAAAGGGCATGATAGTTTGCATCTGGATTTACACCTACAGAGAATTAAAAACAAGAACATTACTGAAAGAGAACTCACAGCTGCTAAACCTTTGAAGTGATGACCCCCAAGAACTACTCCCTTCCAAACTAACAGCACCTAGTTGTTTGAACACCGCTCTGAGAAGTGCTAAGTGGGAATCTGAAATCCTTCTGAAAGAAAAAAATGGATCCCAAGTCTTCTACTTCTTGGCTGCATGTATTCTGACCACTGGACTACAACATAAAATGGCAACATATCCACTCTTTGAAAGCTACAAAAGTGAACTTTTTTCTCATTTGAAAATTACAAGCCTTCTCCCTGCCATTAAGGTATGGATATAGGTACCTTCCTTGAGAAAAGGATTCAGAATTCCACTCACAAGGACCATCTCCAAAGCCCTAAACAAGGCAGCAGATTTGAAAGACAAGATTTAGGAGGGAGACATCAGTATGCTCAGCATTTCCTGTTGACTAGTTCAGACAGTTGTACAGAGAACATTGTGCAGTCCTTATCTGCCCTGCTTAGTGTACTGGATCCCATCAAACTGTCATGGTGGACAGAATAGCTCCATGACTGAAATAGGGACTTGGGACACCTGAAAGAGTTATGAACTCCAGAACTTGGCTCTAGACTTAGCCCAGTAATAGCCTCAAGTATCTAAACCAAGACTGAAGAGCCAAATACAGTCCATTGGATCAGTACCCAGCTTTAACTAAATCTTCTATTCAGCAATGTGTTTTGGAAAAGCTTAGAAAGCACTTTTTTGAATTAGAGTTTGGAAACAAAATTGCCACACTATGCAGGTAGTGAAATAACACATAAAATACAGTTACTCACCAGCAACAAAATCTCCAAACCCTATGGTGGTGATAGTGATGAATGAGAAATAGAGGCCTTCAATGTAATCCCATCCTTCAGTCACCATAAAGACAAAGGGAGGAATAACCAAGTGGACCAAGACACCCCAAACAATGAAAATAGCTGTGCACGTAATTTGTGCTTTCCTCTGTAAAGAAAGAAGAAGGAAGAAAAAAAAAAGTCAGGGAAAGGTCTCCAAATTTTCTTTTCCCATCCATGGCACCAAGTATCCTCTGACAGTATCAGCCATAACTAAAAGTCACTGACTAAAGTAAACACACAAGTATTTTTTTTCCTTTATGTAGAACTTGCTATTCTTACAACTTCTTGCTCAAACAGGATTATTTCCTCATAGTTTTCTTTCACACTTTTGACACGTTTAAGGAGTTCCTGATATTTTATAAATAGGCATTTGATATAGACATAGCACTATAGTCTAAAAAGCAGTCAGTACCTCTGTTTTTCCTTATATTCATTTGAGTATAGAGGACCACAAGTGTTTAAGATGCTTCTCTCCTGTCTATGCCTCCTACCCTTTGCCACTCATGCAACTTCTGCACAAAGCTGCACACACACATGTATTTCACCATTATTTTCTGTGCTTTCTTCTCAGGTGCTGAACCAAGGAAGTTCTTGCTCTGTCTCTGAAACCAGGGCCTAAACCAGTCCCACTGTCCTCCAGGCACTATGGCCCTGCATTGCCTCCCATCTCTGTGCAGCTAGAACTGAGATAAAACTCACTCGGGGGAGAGGGATGGGGGACAAAAAAACCCCCCAACACACATCGTACAACCAAAAAATACACCCACACCAAGCCACCACCACCAAAAAAAAAAAAAATCAACAAAAAGCCAGAAACAAAAAACCCACAAGCCAGTAACTCAGAACAAAACCTTATTTTCCAGTCAGTTCAGTGCATAGCAGGAAGTACTCGCGCTAGCAAAGAAGCAGGTGAGAACAAAGCAGGACAGCTTATTTCCATGCCAGAGGAGCTTGCACAGAATGTCTGCGAAATGGAGCCTCACCTACATTTGTTCTACAGCTTTCTAATGTAAGGAGATACAGCACGTCTCCATAGAAGCTGCAAGATCTATATTTAGTACCAAAGGTTTCTCATTTTGCTAAAACTTCTTGCAGAACTAACGTATCAGACCCAATCCCCCTTTCAGTTATTTCTATGCAATACCATTTGGGAAAATTTGTATTTGTGCAAGTGCTCATTTACTACCAAGATTAGCAGGTAATTTAAGAAGTGTAAGCTTAATTCATGCATCAAAAATACAGAGCACAAGGGTAAACAAGCAAGAGCATTACCAGGCTTACTCCTCTTTTTGTCAGAAACTGGCCCAGCCTCTTGGCACGTCCTCCAAAGAACTTCCCCAGAGCACTGATCCACGTCAAGCAGAGAGGAACTCCAAAGAGCCCATAAAATATGCAGAAGAGACGCCCAGAGGGTGTCTTTGGAGAAACATTTCCGTAACCTAAAAGACATAAGTATGTGCATAGTCTGTTCTTGTTGCAGAGAATTCAAGGCAATTCTACCTATGCAGCCCACTGTGTGGGCTTCTGCTGTATGAGGTGCTCCTCGCTTCACCATCTGTAAGTGCTTTTGTCTACTCCAGCTGCTGATCTTCTGAATCTGGATGCCTTCCAATTCTACTCTAGCAAGCCTCTATTCTATTAATGTAAACTGAGGGGATTACTGCATTTTAAGTGTTTCCTAGATTTTGTGCATCTTTTTCTTGACAACATGAGGTAAATATGAAATAAAGCTCATCTCAAAACTTCCAATATGATTCCCCAACTTTAAGCAATGCTGTTAAAAACTTGAGTGAATCAATTTTATTGAATAAAAGCTCAAAATTCATCTTGAAGCTAGCTTTCGTGTGAAGGAACCACTATACACATTTAACTTGTGACCTGGTACATTTCCAGGTTAAGAGTTTGCAAGTTAAGTGCAAGGCGAGTTGTGACATAGTAAGGTATTTCAACTGAATTTAGTTTTTCGCTAGTCACAGAACTCAAGAGGGCATTGCAAACTCAGGCTCTAAAATAATCAACATATTTTCTAAACTTCTGACAGAGTGTTCTTATTTAGGTGTGTTCCTGACTTATTGTAAGTTGGGTATTGCAAATTTCAAATGATAAAGAAAACCACAGTACTGCATATGGTTTAACAGTAAGACTTCCATTTCTGTATACCTCCAGCCTTCTCTGGTTATTTTGCATTCCTGGTTTTTTTTGCATTGTAGGTGTAGCTAGGGTGTAGCAACACCTTGTAGCAAAGATTTTTCTGTAAAAGCAGAAGGCAGATGATGTTGAGCTCTGAACATCTGTATATCAAAGGAGGAAGAAGTCTTTCATTGCAGAGGGTTTTACACGCACAAATCAGTAGTGAAATTCAGAAGACAACACTTGTTCTACTTTGACTTCAAGAGTCAGATTTAAAAAAAAAATCTAGATTGTTCCACAAGCCAAGAACATTGATAATTCAGTTGCTTAAGAGGATGCACATGAGTAACAGGACAGCTATACAGAAGTGCTTTACGTATTAGTTTAACAGAATGCTTTGCAAGGCTTTTGTTCTGGGATTTTATGATTTAGAAATTTAAGGGCATGAATTAATTGAACTGGAATGACACCAGTCATCCCCAACAGCACCCTGAATCCCTTACTTATTGTAAAAGCACACATTTCTCTTCTGTATACCCATGGAGAGAGTGCCAAAAAAATGGGGTTTTTCCTCTATGTTCACGTGCAGGTGAACACATACTCTAGACAACGCCAGCCATGGTGACTTTATTCAGTGGCTTAGCTTGACACATAAGAGTACAAATACACTAGAGCATACAAAAAACATACAGTTATGAAAGTTGATGTAATAAATACTTACCGATTGTAGTGATCACAGTAGCAGCAAAGATCACAGCGTTAGGCCAATTCCAGTTGTTGAAAGTATTGTTCCCAGTGATGGCAACGCCCTGTCCAGCAGCATTTGACACAACCTGTAAGAAAACAGTTTGCAGTCATTCTTGGAAAGCCTGGCAGCCTGAAAAAGGAAGGTGTCTGTCCCTTTCAGGTCGTCTCCCCGCCCCCCCCGTTCATACTTTCAAAATAATTACTCAAGTTTGGGTTTTGTTTTTTTTTTTTTAATGAAGGCTAGCCTAGTATATTCACTGACAATAATTTTTATGAAATACTAAAAACTTGATTCACCTAAGAAAAAGTAGTGCAGGTGCTCTGACATTTAAATAGGTGGCATTAATTAGATAAGCTTTTACTTGATTTACCAGTTTAACCCAAAAAGATCTCTTCCAGAGACCAAACACACTCCCACAGACTGAACTAGCATTTAACCTCCAGTGCAGTTCTTGAATTTGGTTTAATATTAGGGACATCTTCAGAACTACTATCCATTTCAAAAGACTGTTACATGCCTCAGCTTGACTTGGGAATGAGCAGGATGTCCTAGAATCCTTGGCAAAGCTAATGCAATTAATGTTAATTCACCTGCTGTCCCAGGCAAAGTCAAACCATCTACAAGCCAATGTAAAACTGTACTTTTCAGCAAAGACAGACAAATTAACACTTTTCCAAAGTATTTAATGCAAAAGGACTCCAACCATTGTCCTTGGATCAGGTCCCTTTCTTACTCCCTCTGAGTCTAGTATGCCATGATGAATGCAAAGCACTTGTTTACAGTGTTTTAGGGAAGCAATTGTAGTTATAGGCATTTCCAGATTCAGCAAGTCAGGTCTTCAGGTGCTCAAGAATTATTAACCATTATTATAATAATTATTATTCCTAACTTTTGTAGGAAGGGACTTGGAAGATCCAGTCTACTTTTCCAAAATACCTTCCAGCCTACCTTTCCTTCCCCTACCTTTCCAAAACTAGACTGTAGAAAACAAAAAGCCTAATGACTATTTAGTGCAGAAAGTTAAAGTTTCAGATCAGGAACATGCATCTTGCCAATTCTGACATGTATTTCTATGTCCCTGAACAGAAAAATGATTTATCATATTCTGTCCTAGAAATCCCTAGTTATTTAAATCTTTGCTCTGTCACATCATGTTGCAGTTAAAGCCTTCTCAGGTTACTCTGCTTTTTTCCCTTCAGTGTAAACCAAGGTTTTCTGAAAAAAACCCCAAACTCTTGAGGCTACAGCCCTCTAATAGGGGAGATGAAAGTTATCTTCAAAAATTGATTCGTATCATTATCCCACTCTTTCTCCCTCAATAAGTGTTGAACACGAAAACTATCTTGAGCTAAATACCTGAAATTTGAGACAATATACCTACTAAAAAAAAAAACCACCCACACATGACAGGTGAGATTTATCTTAAACTGCTAAGAACTTAGAGAGGTACCTACAATCAACTCTTCCTTCATTTGTCACCCCTTCCTTCCTTCCTTCCCTACTTGATTAAGATCTGATCTTGGATGAAGCAGAGACTCAACACAAAGTTCAATCGCTACTGAAAACATACACAAGTTAACACAGGTTTTAATTATTCTTGAGACTTATTACATATCACCACCCTCATACTGCAATAAAAATGCCCTCAAAGTAAATGTATTGTGCATATACAAGATGCAAACAATTTAATTAAAGACACACTTTCAACACACAAGCTATTACAGAAGATAAAAGGAGAAGCATTGAAAGTGAATGAAGGTACCAAACTAGATTTTTCTCCTGGTAAACTCAATGGGGGTGCAAAACTACATGCAGTGTTTTTCCATAGCCTACAGGCTCTGCACAGAAAAAGATAGGGAGTTCTCACTAAGGCAGTCATTTGTCATAAGAAAGCACTGAAATGAGAAGTAGCCCTAAAAGGTGCAGGTTGAGAGCAGGCAAGTAAACACACAATGCCACCCCCTTCCAAAAAAACACACTTGAGGCAGCTACAATGGATCACCAGAGTTCATCTGAGTAGAGACCAAAGTAACCAGTCATTTCTGCTATGGTCTGCAGATGAACTTGCTAAAAGTCCCAAAGGACATCCGAAGTACCACACAATCTGTGTCAGATAGACACAGTCTGTGTTCTATTACCCCTGAAAAGATGCCTTGACTTCTTCCACTGCCCAGCAACACTGCACTAAACATTATATCAAACACTAATTCTCCAGTTATCTTCCATGCTATAAGCACACTTAGATCTTTTTATTATTATTATTTCCTGACAGAGCAACTGATCTCATAAGAGATGCACTGAAGTATCCGTTTCCATTGTCACTGGGCCATTATCTCATTGCGTTACCCCACCTTCAGTCTGAGCTAATGAGCTCAGTTTCCCAGTACATACAGTTACGTTAAGATCTGCCAGTGTCTGAGGTCTGGACATGTGAAGGGGCCCAGATCCAAGGGAAAGAAGCTGCTGGACCGAATAGCACACAGCGGCCCTTCACACCCAGGCAGTGAACATTTTGGCACAGATGGCCAGCTCTCCGAGTTATATAAACACTTTATATAGAGAATCACAGATACTCTCCAGCCAAAGCTGCCACCCTCTTCCTGTCCCTGTTTGCACACAGCTATCTGCTATTAGCACACAGTTATCTACTATCTACAGTCTAGTCCTTTAAGTTACTTTATGCCTGCAATAAGCTTGAATGCACTATATGCAGCCCAGCTGCAGGAACAAAGACGGTCACGAAACATGCTTAGATAGCTTTGGTGTAGTGGGAAACACATAGCTGCTTTCCAAGCAGCCTAGCTTTTGCCCGTACTGAAATAATTAAATATTTTGGCTTCAACAATGAGAGTGGACACTATACAACTGAACAGCAAATACTATTTTTTTTTCTTTGTAAATCTGTTGTCTTATTTTCATACACTAGGATACAGAATGCTCCAGGTTGCCTGTGCTGGATTTCTTAAACTATGGTAGCATTTGCTCTGAAAAGGCTTTGAATAGGCAAATAGGGGGCAAGGAGGGAAAGGCAGAAGCAGGTAGATAGTGCAAGTGTTCTTAATATTTTGAAAGATGTCATTTAGAAAAATACCTTTTCAAGTATGCTCAAATTCAAAAGCTGAAAATAGTTAACTAGCTTGGAATTTATACATTGCCTTAGACCCCACCTTATGACAGTTTGTACTGATAAAGGCAGGACTTTATTTTTAGTCAAATGCCTTTTGCCTCACAGCAAATCAAACTCCCTCTTCTCTTTCACTCCCCACTACTCCAATTCTGCACTTTAGCAAAGGAAAAAGGAAAAGAAGACCTAGAGCCCCTTGAACTATTGCCAAAAGTAAACAGACATTGCAATTGCAGAGGGAGACTTAAAACACACATAAAACTAAGGCATCTTCTGCTGACAGTAACACAAGTAGAGATGCCATTTACACATAATCAAGCAGTTTGCTCCATTTGCAGGTACTTCGCCACAGACCAACCCCAGCACCACTCCCAATACAGCCTTGTGTTTCCTGGGATTGTTAACCCTCTGATGACCAGGTTTACTCAAGATTTACCAGATATCACAAGAACTAGTTACTAAATCGCTATCTCATGCAAAGGCAAGGAGTTTCTCTCAGATGCTTTGTGCACATTCTACTTGCATCCCTCCTACATGAGTAACAGTAGGGCTGAAAAGTTCTCAAAACAAATTTGAAAATAGAGAGGAGAAGCCTTGACCCACATAGGTATTATGGATATGTTCCTACTTCTATTTATCCTACTTTTCAATTTTCTGCTAGGGGCAAACCCAGAACAGCAGCAAGGTTTTCCCAAACTGGGAAGCTACATATTAATGCATTTATTCAAACTAGTTTTTTCCAGCTAGCCTGTCAAGGTTTGCTAGGGTCTTAAAGTCTTAAGAGTCAGAAGTCTTAAAAAGCTTGTGATAGTCAGTAGACCCACCTTAGCTGTTATTGTCTTTGTATTAGCAGGAGGGATGGTTAAGTTTGAAATTTGATCAATACCACTGCAAGGTGAAATGGCTCACAACAGAATGACATTTAGTCCCTGTAGAAGTAATGTGAGGGTACAAAACTAAAAACAAGCACATTGGAAACTGCCTCCAAGTGAGCTTTCTCATAACTAGGTACGTGTAATATGCATTTTACTTTGGCTTCTTGGCCTTCAGAACAAGGGGAAATAGGACAAAACTATCACCTTCTGTATCTGTAAGCATGAACAAGTGCATGAGGCTTTATTTCTAAGAAAAGAAAAAAATACTCTTTTACACCCTCCCATCAAGTATTTATATATTTTGACAAGATCCCCTTGAGCCTTTTCTTCTCCAGGCTGAACAGTCCCAGCTCTTTCAGCCTTTCCTCACAGGAGGACTGAGGTGCCCCTCCAGTCCCTTGATCACCTTAGTGACTCTTTGCTGGACCCTCTCCAGCATGTCCCATACCTCTCTTGTACTGGGGAGCCCAGAACTGGACACAGTACTCCAGGTGTGGCCTCATCAGTATAGTAGCAGAGAAGGATCACCTCCCCTGACATTTTGACAACACTTTGCGTAATGCAGCCCAGGATACCTTTAGCCACCTTTGCTGCAGGGGTACATTGTTGGCTCACATTTAACTTGATGTCCACCAGGTCCTTTTCTGCAAAGCCAATTTCCAGCTGGATGCCCCCCAGCACGTACTTGGACTGCTGTAATACAGGTTTTGCATATCAAGTAGGAATAATTTCATATTTGGCATGAAGTCCTAGACACTTTAATAAGGATTAGCTGGGTCTGATAACAGTGAGCAATAAGAAAGCAAAAGGACTTCTGGGGTACTTATCACCACATAGACCAGACTAAAGACAGGAGACAATAAAGAGGCTATATAAACTACAGTAACAGATCCTGCCCCACAGACACCCCCTTAAAGAACAGCCAGATACTGCTCAGTGCCAGGTCTCTTTTGAAGAGCCTGAAGCCTCCCATGTTATTCAAAGCATTCCCTGGAGAGCTGACACACAGGTCTACAGGTAGTTTTAAGCAACACGAACAATTCTCTTTTGCTAAGTGTTTCTCCATGAGAAAGGAGATTTAATTGAACTATTAAGCCTGAAATCAGAACCAGTGGCCTTCATTCTACTCTCATGAAGGACATAAAACACAGTGTACATAAAGGACAGCCACAGGTGGCTGCTGCGTGCAAAAGCAGGGATCATTAAAGCAGTAACTGATGCATCGTTTCAGGACTACTAGGCTTTGTCCCCTCTTCTGACTCTGAAGAAACATGGATTATTTTGCTTCTTTCTCTAGTTCTGTTATCAAAGATGTAAAGATTTAATGCACAGAAAAGCACTGAGAATTACAAATCTACCAAGTACTTTAGAGACCTTTCTACAAAGAATAAAAGCTTCAACAGCAATCTATTTTCATGTTGATATCCTAACCTTTTATACAGTTTGAAGAAGCCAGAAAACTGTGCAGCAGTTATCTACTCACAGGTACATACAATACTAACAATTAAGCCAATCATAATAAAATTGTCCAGGGTAATAAGGTTTACATTTATAATCCCAGATGCAACCCTATACTGCTGTTCAATCTTTAAGCAGATCTTAATTTTAACCAAATCCAGCAGCAGCAGAGCAAAGCAAATAGGTGATGTGGTATAAGAAGCTGTATGGACATTTTCCATGTATTTTAAAGTCAAGAAAAGGCTTAAAGTATCTCCTAAGTTTCTTTAACAAAAAATAAAAATTCATGCTATGCAAATTGCACACCCTTCTACTTGTCCCCCATGGTTTTTGCAGTTACCAGTGTTCTGGCTCCAGCTATAAAGTTACAGTAGCAGTAAGCTGTTTACAATAATTAGATTTTTTTTAATGCAATCAAAACATATTTAATTATTAATGTTTTTCTTTTCAATAATAACAAATAGAGTCACATGTTAAGACTCCTAGGTCAGATACATATTACAAAGTTCTGACCTAGATAATATTGTCTCAGAATTACATGTAAAGACAGACAAGAGAAACCCCCTCAGTCACCATCCCTCTTGAAGGAAAAAAGTCTGTGGGTGGTCACAGCTAGATTGCCAGAACAACTTCCTCACACTCATCATGCAGACAGGCAAAGTGGCCGTGACCAGAAATTCCCTTCCCTGCTGGCATATTGCCCTTTGACATCTGCTTGCACATTAAAAGCAGCAGAGGCCATTTCACCGGTATAGTATAAATTTGTAAGTACTTTATAGCTAGATCAAAACCAGTAGATTTGCAGTCAAACTAGGAATATATTAAGCTTGGCTGATATCTGTCATAGCTCATTTATTGAGTAAGTTTATGTATCTAGTTGTTAAGCCACAAATACATATTTAATATAATAATAAATGCCATAATCAATTGGTTTGAGTTATAGTAGCTGGACAAAGAGAAAAGGAGAAAAAAAAGAAAAAAAGAAGAGATATTTAAAGCCAAATGCATTCCCACTGCCATCCCCCCCCAGTGTCCTGACTGAAGGGAGGACACTGCCCATCAGAGAAAATATTTTCCTTACTACAGTATCTTGGCAACTTGCAGTTTGTGTAAGGAAAGAGAAAGAGAAGCCAACTATGCAACTAATGGTTTTACCAATGAGCAAGAAACTCTCCCCACCCCCAATTACTTTTCATGTCTAGATATGAGGTGTATACATGTAATGATTTATTAAAATTTTCCTGAGTTCTCCAAAACCTTCATAGTAACCTATATATTCTTGAGAGTAAAATATTTCACCTCTCTTCCCAGTCTTCACTTCCAAAAACAGCTGCACTACTGCTCAGAAAGATCTTGCTATGCCACGATGCTCACTTTAGTAGCCAGAGACACAACGTGGCAGAGCTGCAGAAAGATGAGAACAAACACATAAGGTTAAATGATTTTATCAAGGCAGCAGGAAGAGCAGCTGCTCCAATGTCATCTTTAGGAGGGCTGCTATGCATGTGTCTGTGCACAGAGAAATCAAAACTCATCACTCCTTGAAGAAGGAGAAAAAAAAAATCCTTTGAGGATTAGAATACCAAAAAAACAGCCTAGAGTACAAAACAGTGGCATCCTATTTGGACACGCATATTTCTGCCAGCAGCTTGGCACCTGGCACATTTAGTATGTAATCCGCTCAAGGCAGAGTTCTCACGGGAGGATGGCAGTAACTATCAACCCCTCCAGAGCAGCTCAAAGTCACCAGAAAAGCATACACTTGGGGTTCCTGCCATCCTTTTTTTTCACACCCATCTCTAGTGTAATGACAGGCTTATCCTGATTGCTCACTTGGACTCCGAGTCCCCAGCTGACTGAAACATGCTGGCATATGACCAGGGCCGGTGCATGGGGCCAAGCGAACAAGCCTTTCAGGCTGCCTTAGCCACTTGACAGTCTCTGCAGGACTATGCAGACCAGCGGGACTTAGGAGAGCTGACCTTTCATTTCCCTCTCAGCATTATCTGTGTTCGCAGTATGAATTTTGTGTTTGTCAGGACAAGAACCATGCCAGATGTAAAAAGAAGTCTCTTAGCTGAGTCCTGGATTTCCTACTTCACTTCTGTGGGGAATGGTTTGCGACCTTTTTTGTAGAAAGAAAAATAAGACAAGTGAACCACATTGTCTCGGTCTAACAGGCAACACCCTTGTGTCTTGCTAACCTGTGAACGTTTTACTGGCCTTTACTGACCTATGCAGAGAGTGGAGTTGGAGGGTGGTTGGGGCAAGAAGTGCAGGATATGAGTCAGCAGCACCTGCATTAGGGAAGGACGGTGGGATTTAATAAAATTCCACATTTATTAAAGAGGACATCAGTTGACTACACAGGTCTGATTCCGGATCAGCTGGGCATATAGGAGTGAATCAACAGTTAATTCAACTGCTGTGCACAGCATTTCTTCTTAGCCGGCCTATAGTAAGAGTTGCTAGGTTCTCCAAGACTCTCACTAATCCTAGAACTTGTACAGTCTATTTTAACAAATTTAAAATCTGAGGCAGAAACAGCTTGTTTCTAATAACACAATGGGGTTATGGCCAGTAGCCACCAACCACAAGGCCAAAGTTGAAATTGGAGAAAAAATAGGGAATAGTCATTGAGGGAATAATGTTAACTTTTACTTCTAAAAGAATAAAAACCCCACAAGGCTCATGCTTGGTGCTGACAGATGTAAATAATAAACCTAACCAAAAGCATACATGAACATTACCCAAAAAGCTAAAGAGATCAATACGAGTATATACGGGATTCGTCCCCTCTTATCTATGAATTGAACTAGAAATAAAATCAAACCCTGGAAAGCAACTGTTAGTCCTGGTGTTTACATTCCTGCATAGATCAACTACAAATAGCATGACTCTTGCTGTCATACACTGCGTTTATAAAGCAGTTGATTAAGTGCTATTGCAAGTAAAAACATGTTTTACATTTTTCAATCAACAGTTTAGCCTTAAAATACAGTTCCTATTAAAGGGCAAACTTTTGAAAATTCCCACTTGGGAAAAAAAATCCTGGCAAAATATGGGTTTACATACTTTAGGGGATGGTTTTCTTTCCAGCAACAGCAAGATTTAATCCAGAGTGAAATGGTATTTTCACACTCCTACCAATACAGCAGATAGAATGTTATCTTGTTAGTTTTCCACAGTCTTCTGACAACGGAAAACTTAAGTAATCCTCCTTCTTTTTAACTACTTCAACATATCAGTGTTACTTTTTAAGACGACAATTAATTATAAAAGTTACTGAAATTTGCCAAAAGTGAGTTTAAATGATCTATCAGTATCAACATACGAAATGGAAAGGTACATATATAGGTTAAATGCACTGTAGATACCATATTTTATCCAAAAGATTATAAAACAAGATTGAACTTGCTCTGCAAACAAAGTTTACCTAATTTGTTGATTCTTCATTTACCCAGGCAGCTTCTCAGTGCTTCATTCTATTCATGCAACAGTGCTTCTCAAAGCAGAAATGAGTTGCAGAATGAAGACACTCTATTGCTTTCCCTTCATTACGCTTAACTTTGGTCTGTCAGCAACTTGGACTTCCATCTAAGCATACCTTTTCTTACCTAATAGAGCCTCCAGCACATGCCACTTCAGAGCTGTCCCTACATCTAAGCCTGATATTTAAAGAATGCATGTAAATACATGCCTGGTTTTCACTTTGCATAGTTTTGTTGCATAACAGGACAGCAAACCAGACATTGTTTGTGCCTGTCACTTTAGTATACAGCATACCCAGATGCCTTTTTACATGTGTCTTGGTCTTGATTTCTTAATTAGGCCGTTTTGTCACAATTTGATTTTACATGGTTTTTTTTTTTTTTAAAGTATTAGGGAAACTCCTGTTCCTAGACTTCAATATGCCTAGCACTTTTTTTTTTTTAAAGCAGCCTTGATAGTTTTATTAGATGGAGAAAGCAGTGGGATACATTGTCTTGTACTGGACCTTGAAACCAGATTTCAATGACACTAATTAAATATATGCTATGAAGAAAACCACGGATTAGAGCTACAGATTCCTTTAAACTTACTGATTAGCCAGAAAAGCAGAACAGGCTGGCTAGTAGGAACACCTGAAGATCACAGCACTAAACACAGGTAGGCATACAAGACACTACAAAACACAGAGAAACACAGAAGTGGTCTTCAGCAGAGGGCAAATAAACTCTTGAGTAAATAACTGCATCACTCTGCTGGAAAGAAAGCCTGTGTATGTCCTTCAAAGAACACAACTGAGCTTGAGGAGGAACTACAAGGCATTCACATCTTAACCGTACACACTGAAATATTCGCTGTTTACTGGGGTTCTGAGGAACCTTCATCTGGGGTTTACTTAGGTGCTCAGAACAAGGAAGAACACAGAAATATCCCAAAGCAAACTCAGACTGCTTAACAGCGCGCTCTAGGATATCTCTGCGAGACAGTTTGCTGGATAAGCCAATTAATTCCTATTTGCGCCTGAAGTTATATCACATTAGCTGTTCTTTTTAAACTTTACACTACCCAATCCCAGAACAACCTGTACGTATAGAGAGGATTTAAACAAGAGAATTCTCGTTATGGGTTAATGTACTGCTGCATACAGACTCCAGGACTTTCCAAAAATGTTGTGAGCAAAGTTTTTTAAAAGCACTTGTGTTTGGATGCAATGCCATCATAAATAAAACTGAAGAGATAATAGTGTCACAGGTCCTGACCTTTATTAGGCTCAGGGCCTTAAAAATCCATCCTGACCTTGCAGAAGAGACCTTCTTTCCAACTGTTCTGCTAAGTTGAAAGGAGTTTTCCCCACTTTCTCCCAAGCACTGATGGCAGCACTTTTTTCTCCCCCCTCTGGCATCATTATTTTGACACACCACCAATCATGCATGTTAAACAACCAGGAAGTTTTTCAGTGGACTGAGTCTCAAAAGGAACTGAGCGGAGAGTTAAATAAGTCTGGGCGCCTCAGGTGTTTGTTTTTTTTCCTCCAGGGTTTTGGTTTACCTTTTTGCAAGTGTGGCGGGGTGGCGGGGCTGCGGGGGGGGGGGCAGGAAACAATAGTAAAAAGCTAAATTTGTAACAGGCACGAAGCATTAAGCTTTCTTAATCCATAACTGCTGGCACTGACAACCCAGTGAAGAGAGGTAATAATTTGTTTAACATGCGAAGGGTATTCTTGATAAAGACAGTACTACAGGCACAGGCATCTCACCATTGTGTTCTCTTACTCTACATGCTTCCTAGCTGCCTAGCTAACTAAAAGAACCACAGTGGAGAAGGCACATTTGTCATAAAAGAATAAAATAATAAGTTTGATCTAAGTGCTCATTTGNGCACATGCCACTTCAGAGCTGTCCCTACATCTAAGCCTGATATTTAAAGAATGCATGTAAATACATGCCTGGTTTTCACTTTGCATAGTTTTGTTGCATAACAGGACAGCAAACCAGACATTGTTTGTGCCTGTCACTTTAGTATACAGCATACCCAGATGCCTTTTTACATGTGTCTTGGTCTTGATTTCTTAATTAGGCCGTTTTGTCACAATTTGATTTTACATGGTTTTTTTTTTTTTTAAAGTATTAGGGAAACTCCTGTTCCTAGACTTCAATATGCCTAGCACTTTTTTTTTTTTAAAGCAGCCTTGATAGTTTTATTAGATGGAGAAAGCAGTGGGATACATTGTCTTGTACTGGACCTTGAAACCAGATTTCAATGACACTAATTAAATATATGCTATGAAGAAAACCACGGATTAGAGCTACAGATTCCTTTAAACTTACTGATTAGCCAGAAAAGCAGAACAGGCTGGCTAGTAGGAACACCTGAAGATCACAGCACTAAACACAGGTAGGCATACAAGACACTACAAAACACAGAGAAACACAGAAGTGGTCTTCAGCAGAGGGCAAATAAACTCTTGAGTAAATAACTGCATCACTCTGCTGGAAAGAAAGCCTGTGTATGTCCTTCAAAGAACACAACTGAGCTTGAGGAGGAACTACAAGGCATTCACATCTTAACCGTACACACTGAAATATTCGCTGTTTACTGGGGTTCTGAGGAACCTTCATCTGGGGTTTACTTAGGTGCTCAGAACAAGGAAGAACACAGAAATATCCCAAAGCAAACTCAGACTGCTTAACAGCGCGCTCTAGGATATCTCTGCGAGACAGTTTGCTGGATAAGCCAATTAATTCCTATTTGCGCCTGAAGTTATATCACATTAGCTGTTCTTTTTAAACTTTACACTACCCAATCCCAGAACAACCTGTACGTATAGAGAGGATTTAAACAAGAGAATTCTCGTTATGGGTTAATGTACTGCTGCATACAGACTCCAGGACTTTCCAAAAATGTTGTGAGCAAAGTTTTTTAAAAGCACTTGTGTTTGGATGCAATGCCATCATAAATAAAACTGAAGAGATAATAGTGTCACAGGTCCTGACCTTTATTAGGCTCAGGGCCTTAAAAATCCATCCTGACCTTGCAGAAGAGACCTTCTTTCCAACTGTTTTGCTAAGTTGAAAGGAGTTTTCCCCACTTTCTCCCAAGCACTGATGGCAGCACTTTTTTCTCCCCCCTCTGGCATCATTATTTTGACACACCACCAATCATGCATGTTAAACAACCAGGAAGTTTTTCAGTGGACTGAGTCTCAAAAGGAACTGAGCGGAGAGTTAAATAAGTCTGGGCGCCTCAGGTGTTTGTTTTTTTTCCTCCAGGGTTTTGGTTTACCTTTTTGCAAGTGTGGCGGGGTGGCGGGGCTGCGGGGGGGGGGGCAGGAAACAATAGGAAAAAGCTAAATTTGTAACAGGCACGAAGCATTAAGCTTTCTTAATCCATAACTGCTGGCACTGACAACCCAGTGAAGAGAGGTAATAATTTGTTTAACATGCGAAGGGTATTCTTGATAAAGACAGTACTACAGGCACAGGCATCTCACCATTGTGTTCTCTTACTCTACATGCTTCCTAGCTGCCTAGCTAACTAAAAGAACCACAGTGGAGAAGGCACATTTGTCATAAAAGAATAAAATAATAAGTTTGATCTAAGTGCTCATTTGTTTTCTTGGGTTGGTTTTTTTTTTTTTCAATTACAATTTAACCAGATCAAGTGATCCTTTAGAAAGGCAATCTATTAATTAACCCATATTGGGCAGAAGAAATTGTACTCTTCAACCCCAATATGAACTTACTAACCAGAAATAGCTCTAGTCATAGACAAGAAGGGGGGAAAGGTTTTAACATGCACTACCCTGGTTTCAGCTTGTTATCTGAAGGCCATGCAATAAATCACAAATTTAGAGGAGATGTAAAGAACCATCTTCATACTTGCTTGAACCTGAAAAGTCTCAAAAAAAAATTGTGGCTAATATTTATGAGTCTGGAGGCCTCAGGACACAGCCCAGTGGACACAATTTATGAGTCTACAGTCAAATTAATTCCATATTATTGCTTGGGAACAGAGAAAGTAAGTAACTGTGCTAGCTATTCCCTGCTTGGAAAGACAGTAAAAATTAGGCAAAGCCTGAACAGCTTTGAACTTAAAGGAACAGCTAGAACTTAATCTCATCACTGTTGTAAGAGATAATAAAAAGGTTTTTGCCAAAACAAAAAAAGTTTTTTACAAATATATTAACAACAAAAACAGAGCCAGGGAGAATCTCCACTCTTTACTGGATGCAGAGGGGAAGACTGATGACAGGGATGAGAAGGCTGAGATACTTAATGCCTTCTTCACCTCAGTCTTCGATAGCAAAACCAGTTATCCTCAGGGTATTCACGCCCCCTGAGCTGAAAAACAGGGATGGAGAACAGAATAAACTCCCCATAATCCCGGAGGAAGCAGTTAGTGACCTGCTACACCAACTGAACAGTCACAAGTCTATGGGGCCAGATGGGATCTACCCGAGAGTGCTGAGGGAACTGGCAGAGGAGTTTGCCAAGCCACTCTCCATCACTTATCAGTAGTCATGGTCAACAGGGGAGGTCCCAGATGACCGGAGGCTTCCCAATGTGATGCCCATCTACAAGAAGGGCCATAAGGAGGATCCAGGCAACTACAGACCTGTCAGCCTGACCTCAGTACCATGAAAGATTAAGGAACAACTCATCCTGAGTGCACTCACATGGCAAGTGAAAGACAAGCAGGGGATCTGGCCCAGCCAACATGGGTTCATGAAAGGCAGGTCCTGCTTGCCAGACCAACCTGATCTCCTTTTATGACCAGGTGACCCACCTGGTGGATAAGGGAAAGGCTGTGGATGTTGTCTATTTGGACTTCAGTAAGGCCTTTGATAGAGTCTCCCACAGCATTCTGCTAGAGAAGCTGGCAGCCCATGGCACTGACAGGTGGGCTCTTAGCTGGGTTAAAAACTGGCTGGATGGCCGAGCCCAGAGAATTGTGGTGAACGGCATTAAACCCAGGTGGCGGCAGGTCTCAAGCAGCATTCCTCAGGGCTGTTTTGGGACCAGTCTTGTTTAATGTCTTATTAAGTGGGAGAAATTAACTGCTTGTGGGTAGGAAGGCTCTGCAGAGAGATCTGCACCAGATCTGGAGTCTGGATGAATGGGTGGAAGCCAATTGCATGATGTTCAACAAGTCCAAGTCCTGCACTTTGGTCACAACAACCCCAGGCAGCGCTACAGGCATGGGGAGGAGTGGCTGGAAAGCTGCCTGGCAGAAAAAGATCTGGGGGTCCTGGTGGACAGTTGGCTGAACATGAGCCAGCAGTGTGCCCAGGTGACCAAGAAGGCCAATGGCATCTTGGTCTGTATCAGGAATAGTGTGGCCAGCAGCAGCAGGGAAGTGATTGTGCTCCTGTACTCAGCACTGGTGAGGCCGCAGCTTGAGTACTGTGTTCAGTTTTGGGCACTGCAGTACAGGAGGGACATGGAGGTGCTGGAGCGTGTCCAGAGAAGGGCAACGAAGCTGTTGAGGGGTCTAGAGACCAAGTCTTATGAGGAGTGGCTGGGGGAATTGGGATTGTTTAGCCTGGAGGAGACTGAGAGGACACCTTCTCACTCTCTACAACTACCTGAAAGGAGGTTGTAGCGAGGTGGGGGTCAGTCTCTTCTCCCAAGTAACAAGCAACAGGACAAGAGGAAACAGCCTCAAGTTACACCACAGGAGATTTAGATTGGATATTAGGAAAAACTTCTTCAGGGAAAGGGTTGTCAAGCATTGGAACAGGCTGCGCAGGGAGATGGTGGAATTACCATCCCTGGAGGTATTTAAAAGATGGTTAGAGGTGGTGTTGAGGGACGTGGTTTAGGGGTGGTTTTGGCAGTGTTAGGTTTATGGTTGGACTTGATCTCAAAGGTCTCTTCCAACCTAAATGATTCCATGATTAGGATGAAACAGGATACAGAAGAAGTGAGGATAAATATCTTGGGCACTTCTATAGTGCCAGCATTAGATATATTGAATATTCTTCTCTCCTCCTGGTCCCTCACTCCAAATTAAAACCAGGCATTCATGTGCTGACCATTTGAGTAGTCCATATAGGTGTAAATGCTGATCACTGCAATGAATTCTACTCTAGCAAGTCCCTAAGGCTGCTTCTACTTGGAAGCAGCAATACTAAGACTTAGTATTGCTGTAACATACTACAAGATTACCTGCTCAATCAGCGCTGGTAACTAGCACCATCATCTCTTCATTCCCACTAGGGTGAACGCAAGCTTCACAAAATGTATTGATATTTTTGAGTTTTGCATGGAAAGTTACAGCTGAGTAATAAACGTAATTGCGACAGCTTGCCTGAAGACATGCTGCTTCACAAAATACGAGTGCACTCTTTTTTGGTTGGTGGTGTTAGTTGTTTTTTTTGGTGTCATCCCTTTCGTCCCTCCACCCCCACCCCTTTCCTCCCACCCCACCCCACCCCCCTTGGCCATGGAGAACAGGGTCTGAGAGTTTTAAAGTTAATGGAAAACATCCTGGGAAATAACCACCATTGACATGACAAGAGAATTATCTCCTGTGGAACAAACAAGTGGGTGGGGAACAAATGTACTACTTAACCCTCCTAGTTTCCACACTTCCGCAGTGGTTCCAGGAAAGGGTATCGATTTAAAAAACAGAAAATGCCTGCCTGTAGAAGAGAAACACTGGAAAACCATCTGACTTAGTTGAATTATATCCTTCCACAAGAGAGAGCAGACTAACAAAATACAGCTTAAAACATACCTAGTTTCTGCAATTTCCTCCTTCAGTCTATGCTACGAACTCTCTCCTTCAATTAGGCTCCAGTAAGAACAGAGTTCTATAACTTCTTATCTTGAAATTGGACCTTATTGCCCTTGAATGCAATATAGGTTTTGTCATCGATTTTATTTAGAGAAGATAAAGTTTTATACAGGTAGCACATGGGTTGTGATAAGACCCAGCAGTGCTGTAAGCTTTAAAAAAAAGTAATGACAGAGCAATCAGCTAGCACACTGGCTGTATCTTTTCGAGTCCTTTTACTGGAATCATTTCAATCATTAGCAAGAATGGCATCAAATCTTCCATTCACATTACCCATGTACTTGGGTAATGTACTTGGTACTAGTGACATTATAGACTTTGACATGCCTTCCAACATCTAAACACCTTTTTCAAACATTTATTGCTCAGCTAAATGAGAGGCCTACAAACAACCCTTGCCAATTGTACACTAAACCATTACTATTTTAGTTTCAAGGATAACATACGTTAATGAAGAACCATGTTTCAAAAACAAAGTATTTTGAAAGTCAGCTTTAAGATGTCCTAGACACCCACTAAAATTTATTCCGCCTCTCCTTTCCTATTCTTTGCCATAAAAGTGCTATCATAACCTACAGCAGTAAATGCAAGTGGAATGTATTTTTTTCGTTACATCTCATCGGTCCAGTGATACAGTTTAGGCATCTCAACAACAGAAGCACATCAATAAAACAAAAGGGGAAGAACTTCAAGTAACAGTTAACATGCTTGAAATTCCTTTCCTGAGGTCTTGCTGTCATTCTGCAAAGCACTGGTGAAACTTAGCTGGCGCAATTTTTGCAATCCTGGTCATCCATAGTCAAGAAATGGGAAGAGGCAGACAAGGCCTAGAAGAACTAGAAGACTATTATGGGTCACCCAAAGTAATTTGTACTGCAAAAATAAAGGCTGAGAGGGGACAGCATTGCTTTCATTTGTACTACCATCAGAAATTACAACGTAAGACCACAAAAGCCATTCAAACAAAAACCCAGTCTTGCAATAAGAACAAAACCAAAAAAACCCTGAGTGTGAGTGAAATTAAGCTGTACATTAAAACAGGTTCTCAACCTATGCAATAGTTTGTAATCAAGCATTCAGCACGGTAGTGGAGATGAACCTCCCTGTCTAAACCAAGATCCAGCTTAATGGTCATTGGTTTAGTTTAATGTAACTATTTCTACAATGTGGTGTTACAGGTGAGATTTTGCACCTAAAATCCTTACTACAATTATAATGCATCAGGGAACATATTATTGTCCAACAGGAAAATCCTCTTAAGAGAGGAGCTCTTCAGACAGGAGTTGTGAGAAAGAATAAACAATTTCACCATTTTCTGTAGCACCGTTCAAAGGCATGCAGGAGTTCCTCCTCAAGGATTGACATGATGCAGGGTAGGGGAGAGATAAATGCTTAAGAGTAAAACAAATAACTTGGAAAGAGACAACTGTACTGATAAATAGAACAAAAAAAAAAACCACTTTTGCAGTACCAGCTTGATTTATATTTTTTCCTGGCAGGCTTCTAACGAGTTTAAAAAGATCTTCCAATAAGGCTCGAGCATCATAAAATACATCATTTCCTTTACCGAGTACACTAGCGGTTCTGAAGTGGACACACTGCCCTGCTGATTTTGTGAGGCCTCATCTTAAGACCATGTTTAAGAAACATACGAGTCAAGATTAGTGATTTTGTAATAATAATTTGCACTTGTTACTTGTAGGAAGTGCTGTCCTACTGAAGGTTTACAAACGCTATTAGTCTACAGCTACAGACATAACACAAGAGCTGTCTTGTTCAGATTAAGCAAATTTTGCATGAAAGTATTCCAGCTGATAATGGAAACAGAACAGTAATCAAGGATTGCAGCAGAAACACTAGACAGCGGGGGAGGAGAGGAAGCACAGGGGGAGTGAAGAAGGGTAGGTCTTTGTTCTTTTGTTTTGTAAAAAGCAAAGCAAGAGTTACACTTATCCTTGCAGCTTTCCATCATAAACCTCTATTTTACAAAACAGTATTTTAAAAACAGGCAATCTGAGAAATTTTCAGTCAAAAGGCACACAAGCGTTTTCTAAAAAGTCCTCACATTGTGTACATATGTGTTTGTGGAAACCTGTTGTACTCTGCCCAGCTGGGTTTTGGATAATGCATATTGATTTCACGGTCTGCAATAGAACTTGCTGTGTTTTGCCTTTTTCCTCCATCCTCATGGAAACTCCCCATTGCTTTCCCAAACTACCTCTACTGAAAGGAACGTCCCAAGTCTGAGGCTTCAGTTTTCACACAGTAGCTTCAAGAAGGATGTTCAGCCCAAAAAAGGTTGGACCTAAGCACATGCCCCTTCTTTCTTACCAAGGCAAGTTGAGGCCAAGCCAGCATTGCTCACATGACTTGACAGAAAAGTGTGAATAGTCAAGTCTTCAGAAATACGCGTTGCTGTTTTTGTACCTTAAGTGTGTAATAATGAACTCTCTCTCACGGCTATATTGGCAGCTTTCATTCTTAGAAATGAAATCAAGCCCCTAAGAGAAAGCACAGAAGAACTTAAAGCAGTTGTAAGCTGCTACATGGTGAATTTTGAGGGGTTTTGGCAAACTGAAGCATTACAGTTGAATGATTTAAGTTTCCCCTCACTACCAACACTTGCTGCTAGCCTTCCTCTTTGCCACAACTAGCTAGCAACATGCTTTATTAGTGACCTCTCAACCCAGATGTGTGAAAAAGATGACTAAAGGTAAATTATTGTAATGAGAGAATTAATTCTGCAGTAACCCCCAAGTTTTCCAATGTTTTCTATTTTAGGATGAAATGCGAAATCATCATAATTGATACTTAGGTGACAAGAACCCATAAAAAAAAATTTTGAACAAATGGAGCTCTACTTCTATTCTGCAGTACAAATAGGTGTTACTGTTTCCTATGGAAAAAAGTTCTGATTTGTAGGGATATTAACCTCTTGGAGGCATATCAATATTTTTACAGCATGCACTGGTTAAGACTTGCTTATGTATGATGTATAGCATGGACAGTTAATTTTCCTATAAGTCATAATTCATAGGACAAACAATGTGAGGGATATTAATGGAAAGAGATCAACAAGGTTATTTCCTTTTTGTGGCTTTCTGCAGAGTTATATAATAAGTGAAACTCATAAATCAGCAAATTAGTTAACTGGAACTATTTTGTCATTGCAGAATTGAACACTGGAGCTTACCTATTTGTGATACTTGCAGATCCTATGCTTGAACGAACTAATGCTACTTAACTTTATTTCTCCTTTCCACTTCTGTGCAGTGGATGTAAACACCAGCAGTTTTGAAAAGGCAGCTGGCTTCTTTGACAGATCATGACTACAGAATTTAACAGTTGATACGGATTTTTTCAGGACTAGATTCCACTTTAATGAACTAGCTAATAAACTACTTTGATGAAAAGCATATTCAGTCCTTTACCACCATTCCCTTGCTCTTGTGATTAATGCAATTATAGAACTGTTTCCTTTTCACTTTCCCGAGTTCCACACAGACATGTTCTGAAGACAAATTAACTAAAGGTTACTGCTGCATGAGAACTGCAGCTGTTCTGCAGATGCTGAGTGCCCCAACTTTTCTTTGGCCTCAAATTACTCTCATTCAGAAATAAAACCTATCAGACTATTTCATAGTTTTCATTAATACAGCTTAATCTTGAGGGCTTCTGTGCCAATATGCTTATAACACGCTTTTTCTTGGTTGGGGAAAAAAAAATATTTCAACAACTTTTATGTTGCATCAGCTGAAATTAAGAAATTGGAATAATCTATAATAGCAGATTATGCGTCCTTCCTATCTGAATACATACATGGTGACTCATATAGCCAACTCCTCTTTAAAAGCGCTTTGGAAAATGCTGTTGTCCCCATTTTAGAGATAAGAAAGTGGAAGCAGAAGAGTAGAGAGTTTAATCAAGCCCTCACACCAGTTGGTGACCTATGTTAAGGCAGGGTTAGAACCAGACAGTGTTTACATGAGACTCTTGCAACAGAGTTGGCACCTATTGCATAAGCAGATGCTAACCCGCGCAGCAGTTTTAGTTTCCAAAATAATATATTTCAGTTTAGCTGCAATTGATTTAAGTAGATTTAAATTAAACCAAACCAATCCTAGTGTCAATAAAAACAGTTCACCAAAATTAATTTACTACATGGGGAGGGGTTGGACCATATATTTGAAGTGTTGCAAATTTTTTTTTTGCCCCCCCTTATTCAAACACGGCCTCAAGATCTGCAGCAGCAACCCAGCAGTCTAGTTAATCTTCACAGATTTTCACCCACCTGCAAAATGGTATAAACTGGAATATTTGGACAGAAAAGCCTTGATACTACACAGGAGAAGTAAATGGGGATGCTGAGTTTAAAATGAAGCTTCCCCTCTGCCCACCCCCATGCTTTCAGCTCGTAAGAATAGTTCCTTAGGACAAGTCAAGCCACAGGTGATCCAAGCTTGAGACTTCGCTTACAGAGACCTAAATAAGCCTTTCAACTCAGTGAATGAGTGGCAGCATAAAGTAACATTGTATTAAGAAACTTATTATGCTCTCTCTCCTATTTATAGCTGTGCATAAAAACATGCTTCAGAGTAAGAAATTTACAAAGTCGCTTTGTTAGAACACCCTAAAAACTGTTCAGAGTTTGTTTCTTAGTAGCTAGGACCAAAATGTTGTAGGCTTTTGGTTTCACAAGCATTTTTGTATTTCATCCCCAAATTTCAATTATGTTAAAGGTTTTGCTTCTCTGAAAGCAAACTAGAAGCTGCTGCTTCAAGTAGCATCTAGTGTACTAGTAGCATCTTTAACGAGCTATCTTAAGGAGAAAAAAGTGAGGGGAAAAAACAACCAAGGCAGGTCCTGGAAAAAACCCTCTTACTTGTCTGACAGTTCCGTGAGCTTACACATGCTAGAATAAAAATCTTATTTTTCCCTACAGCATCACGTTGATGAAACAAAACTAAAAGTGATCGGTCTTGGGTGGAGCAGAGTACTAAGCATAACGACATTTTTAAATCGAGTAGACTTTTGAACTATAGAACAGGAGCAAGAGTCACACT
Source organism: Chionis minor (assembly GCA_013398295.1). Lineage (NCBI taxonomy): Eukaryota > Metazoa > Chordata > Aves > Charadriiformes > Chionidae > Chionis > Chionis minor. The sequence continues at coordinate 19,696 of VZSF01010240.1, read as the reverse complement.
GTTGGCTATTAACTCTTTGGGGCAGAACCTTTACTAACTCCCCTTGTTAGGGCAAACAACCAACAAAAGTTTCCAGGGCCAACCAAAAACTTCACATAACCTCAACCATGCTAGCGTCTCTCCCTGTATCAGTCCATCAGACAGCAGGAGACAGCAAGGCAGGCTTCCAACATCAACACGGACAGGATGCTTTGTATGAATAGCAAGGTGATGGGTTTAGCTTAAGAGGGGTAAGAAGGGAGAAAAACCTTCCACAGAAACACTATTTGCTTTGAGATTTCCATTACTATGTATTTAGCTTTATCCCAGGCTTAAGCTAGAACAAAATTTTGTTATGGTACTTACTACAAATCCCTTCAACACTAGATTAGCTCAAGACTGATCTTTAAGGAGGCCTGAGGAGGAAGAGGATTTAAAGTATAGATACTGAGATCTGCCAGCACAGTTATGGCACAATATGAAGAAGTGTGATCAGTAACAGTCTCATATAGACACTCTCAGTGCCGTAATAGCATAACTTGCCTAGTCTATCTTGTTTCTGTTGCTAGGTAAGTGAATTACCGGTAATAGCATCAGTTTGCTGGTAAGAGCTGCCTATGCATTAGAATATTTCTTAAACACCACTGTGTCAGCATACACACAAGCCCGATTTTTGCAGGAATAGTATAACACTAAAAACCACACACACACAAACCATGTACAATGGAACACAGCCTTCTGCTATTTTATTATGATCACTACTATATTACTAAGTATACAGAAGGGGCTTTCTTCCCACGAGAGCTTCCAATCAATAACTTTAACAAAAAGCAGAGCAGATCCTGTTTCAATAATATTTTCAATCCCATATGACAGTCAGTTCCTGGGCAAAAAACAATGGTAAAGAAGTCATTGCACATATCCTGTCGAAAGTGTTTTGAATAAGTGAAAAAGCAAGTTTAGTCAACTGAAAAATCTTTCAGCTTTAAGATTACCAAACTGCACACTTCCAGATTCATAAAGTTTCCCTTACATGTGCAGGTCAATCCTCAACATTTAACATGAGACAAGCTGAAGGCAAGGAGTAATGTACAGCACTGACATGTGACAGGTAATTAACAGATTCTGCACCCTGTCACTTCTCAACTGTCCCATCCCTGAGGATGTATGAAAGCCAAACCACTCCGTTATCTTCTTGCTACTGTATTAGAGGGAAGAGGGATCAGTGGGCAGAAGCACTCTAGTTGCTGTCTTTTGTTACGCTCTTCCTTCCTAGCCTGGATTTCTGCAACTGACATCTAACTGTTCAGCAGGCATCTATTACCTTCTCAGAAGCTGAGACAGGGGAAACACTTGCACATTGAGTGAAGCAGAGAACCCTGAAGCTTAAAAGCTGCTTGGCATATACAAGATGCTCAGGAAGTCATCAAAACCACAGAAGAGCTGCAGTTACTTCAAATAAGTGAGACTGTTTTCCTAACAAAGATGTACAAAATTCATCTGAAAGCACCTAGTCAATGCCTAGTGTGAAACTACTTTATTGCAGTGTTTCTCTGCTAGGAAACAACAATAAGCAGCCAGTTATAGGGACATCTGTCCAAATAACCAACTGTCTTAACTGCAGAGCTGAGAGAGCATTCTTAACACACATGAAAATAAAGCCAAGGCACTCTCAGAATGTGAGCTATATTTTATTTTTCTTAAATGTAAGATGAAGACATTTATGGTCATTTCAGTAATCAAGTTGAGAGCTTTAGGATCTTGCAAAGACTATGAGGGAGCTTCCTGAAAACACAGTTATCCTACTGTCACAATCCAGCTAAGATACTACCTTGAAAATCTAGCATTACTAGCATTACTACATGCATTACATGTAACAGTAATTACTGTTACAAGTCGCGTAGAGACACAAAGTTTGCTACTGGTTTTGATCATACAATAAAACCAACTTCAATTTTTTTCTATTCTTCCTCTCCCTTCTCTTGCCTTCCACCCCAAAAGCCGTAAAAAATTAATTTGGAAACATACAACTATTATTTTAAAAGGGCAACTTGACAGTGACACAGGCGAAAAGCTTTCAGAGCGCATTGATACCAAAGAGACAGAGTGATTTATTTTCTAAGCATGAACTCCGGTGCCCTTCAAAACCTTTTGTGCCAACAAGGCAAGCGTTGATTACAGGACTGCCCTCTGTCATTCTGCAGTCACGTACACACCACTTACAGAGGCCTGAAGGTTAAAATTCTAAGTTAACTGGCAAGTTGTCATAGTTCAACTGTTTAACTTGATTTTAACATACTTGCATTACAGTCTGTGAGGCTGTTTAGTGGCAGCTGTAACAGCTGAGCATGTAGTAGGGTGAGGGTTCCAGCCAGACTGCTGCAAAGAAGCCATGGGGTAAGTCAGTACCACCAGTGAGTTCGAATAGACCCCTTCTCTTCATACAGCTGCTTGGCTCCAAACACCTCCCGTTTCTTTGGTGCCTGGAGAAGACTCATCAGCCTCACCTCCCTCACAGGCCAGAACAAATGTATTTATAGCGGTTGTTTTTATAGCAAGGGACCACACCTGATTCTTGAGCAACTTTCCTCCAAAGCTTTTTTACTCTCTTGGAGTGGGTTGGAAGTAGAAAAGAGGAGCAGCAATAAGCACTTGGGCCACAAGCGGAAGTCATCACTGATTAACTTGATATCTTAGCTAAGCCACAAAAAAATACTGTATTGTATCTGACTATGTTTTCCATCTCAGGACCTTCAAAGCCCTTTGCAGAATTATTTTCAAGTTTCATTAGCTATCATTCATAGCTTGCCATAATCTGACAGTCTTATGACTTACTTTGGAGTCTAAATCTTTGCTGTTAAGAAGGATCAGAGTTCAGAGATCTGCAATAGGTCCAACTGGGACTTTTTTTTTTTGCACCTGTTGCAACCTCGAAGAAATACACAGGTCTGGGTTTTGTTTCTCAGCAGTTGGAATCTGCTTACACAGTATTTGTAAGATGCCGGCACAAGACAAAGTCAGTTTAGTATTTGCCAGTTTGCTCAGTCATAATCCATGTCTACCTTTTCATTAATGCAGAAGTGTAGTCCTACAGATGTGCTGGTCTGTAGCAATTGATCCCACAACAGGGGTGAAAATCAGATCCATTACAAGAAACACTACCGATACACATATCGTTAGAAAAGGAACTTGATTTCAGATTCAACAGAGGCTATAATATACAACTTATTAGTTTCCTCCTCCCTTTCATCGCTCATATTTCCTTCTCTTAAGAAAACACAGTATGAGGTTTGAGTTTATAACATTTCAGAAGCTACTTTGCACCTAACAGTGCCTTTGATTCACCAGAGCTCACACAACACAATGCCAAAAAAAAAATATATAACTTTCTTACTGATTTGACTGTAAATAGAGCTGCTGGGGCAAAGAGGGAATCTCTCCTGCCTACAATTAAAATGTTATGCATGTATTTAACACAGTAATATATATATGACCTCTAATATAGAGACATGCTAAAATAAGATGGGGGGACCCAGAAGACAAAATGCCAGTCTGAAGTTCCCAGCTAAAGAATTTGACATTTTAAAGAAAAGATCTAGTAACACTATAACTGGTAGTGCTGTTAAGGAACCTGAATCAGAATGAAGAGAGGAAATAAAAGATGAATTTATGCCTTCAAGCCTAAGCCATCGCTTCAATAAACAGAGCTAGTAAAAATGCAGAGTGCATATTGTATGCCATATTTTAGGGGTTCAATATGCCTCTAAGTGTGGGTCTCCTGAGGATGTCTGTAGCACTGTGAAGAGCTTCAGGTGTGACCACAGTGGTGCCTTAAGTGCAACTCTTCCAGTTGTGCCCTGTTTATCACGCGTGGTTTTTGTGGGTTTGGTGGTTGGTTTTTTTCCATGCTGTAGAGCAGAGTCAGAGCTTATGAGCTGAATTCATTTTGGACCAAACAAAAACCTAAAGACACACTCCAAGAAGAAATTTAACTACTTGCTCATAGGCATTCAATTTATAGGATCACACAAGAGTCAGCACAAAGTAAAATCCTTGCAAATATAGGCACTGCAATCAACAGGTCTATAGCACCAAAGTGCAAAAACATTCTCACTTGCTCCCCTGCTAATTAGACTATTGACTGCCACTTAGAATCCAGCTTGTTTCTGGTTGTATGCTACTATGTTGACATCTACTTGCAGTACCAGTGTGAAATGTGATTGCTCTGAAGGTCAACAGCATTCAGAAAACGCAGAGCAACACATTTTGCTTAATTATTACTTATAGCAAAAACAAAAAGTCAATTTAAAAAAGGAAGTCTGTACAAAGTCATCATTGCATTGTATCTTCTCTGACTACAGAAGGCATCCTGCAATAACCATACATACAGTATGAACCAAAGCAGGGGTTCCAAGATCTTGTAGGACAAGCAGCTGTTGATAAACTGCAAATCTTCTTGCATGCCATGGTTTTTAGAGCAGAGCTTGCCCAAAAACACACCTAGTAGCGGAAGGTAACATGTCAGGTCATATGAACATTCTGTCCTGAAGTAACAGAAGGATAACATACTACAAGCACTCAAGGATTAAGTCCATAGCAGGAAAAAGGAAAAGCCCATAGCAGGAAAATCTTAACTTCTGATCGATTGCTGTTGCTCCATCAGCAGAGAGTTGCAGCGTATGCACTATCAGTTTTGTTTAACTATGTTCCAAGAAAGTTTAAACAATTTAATGGTTAAACAGGTAAAAAGAAAAAAAAGAAAAAGAAAACGGAAAACCCACAACAAAAAAGCATGCCTGTTTACACATGATTTCGCATGTAGAAACAGACAGAGAAAAGCTGTGAAGTAACTAACATAGTGCTGCTTATCCTCATTTTTCCTCTCCTAACGCTGCAGTGGCAATATCTGTAACTCATAGTCTGAGATGGACTGTTGACAGTGGTCCTACATTTTCATCTCAGTAGAGGGTACGTAACTGAAGATACACATTTGAAAAATTTAGCAATACCTATTTCTCAGGCATAAGCCTTAATTTGCCCTGTCAAGTTTTTATATAATAGGTATCAGATTTTCCATTGGCAGTCATTTGTCCATGTCTGATAGCTGCTCAGCTTTACTTTGTTCAGGCCATACAAAAGCCTTACTCTTGAAAGGCACAACTCATCTGGTATTCCAACTAAGGAATTCAGTCTCCTATTTGTCTCCCCCACCTTCAGTACTTTAGATGAAAGGGATCAGTATGTTTAAGACCAACCAGCCAAACCCTAGTAGTCTAGAACCTCATTTATGCACCCCCTAAAAAACACAGGGGAAGGGAAAAATTATGAAAGATGCCTCTATTAACTTTACCTTGGAAGACAAATCACTCCACAAAGCATAAGCAAAAGCCATAATTTCTTTCTTGAATGTTGACTAAGGAAAAGCACTTAAAACTTATCTCAAGTTTTTAGGAAAACTGTAGTTTACAAACTCTCTCAACAGCATTGCGCATAGACAGACCTAAAGCTTGAGGTGCCAGCTTGCATGTAAAGCATTGTGGGAAGTGGTGCTCAGAATCAGAGACTATTTTTTAAAGTTACATAATAAAACTGACAAACTCTAAGAATAAACAAAAACCGAAGCAAACTTCAGCATCCTCAAGCACAAACCAAAATCCTGTAAATGCACCTGTTGGTATTTGTGAGCAGAGGGGACATCCTAGCTTTAAAAAACAGAGGGGAGAAACTACTGTTAAACCACTTAACTGTCATTTCCTTTAGCATAATCCTCCTGTGTGCCATGTATGTCCTGGCAGAAGTTCTCCTTGAAAGTCTTCTAAATGTTTGTTCACAGCTCTGGGCTTTAAGTCTAAACATTTAGGTTTCTAAAGTTATCTGTCTGACCTATTTAGAGTCTTGTATGCCCTTCAAATAAAGACCTCAATTATTTGTTCTCATACTCCATATGTTTGCCTGCTTCTCCGGAACAGAGCCAGCAGTTTCTCTCTTCATTTTATTGCTGTTTTGACAGTAACCATTTTCACTCATCTTCAAGTTCTCCCCTTGCTTTTCACTAGCCAAGGTGTTTATCAATGGGAAGCATTTAACTTTTTGATGACTGTGGTGGGCCAATAAAAGAGATTTCCCAGTAAATAAGATGTGTCCCAGTGTTGTAAACTTTTGCTCATGTGAGCAGTGACATGATGGTCAAGAGAGCTCGTCCTTGCATGAATAGCTCCTTTATCATTAAGCCGATGTTTCACAATCGGGATGGAGCAATAAAGAGTAAAAGTAAGGAACTGGAGAAGAGGGAAATGACTGAATTGCCTGACATTTGCTTCTGTCTCCAAAACTCATTCTCGCTCTTCCCTGAAGAGTCCCAGAACTTCAGGCCATAGCCTCAAGTGGCAAGGACAAGCCATAGACTTTGATCAACAGACACAAGTGTTACACTACTCTTAAGATTCTACAGTGATGATAAATATGGCAGTTACATCCCTATTAAAAAATGTTTATTTTTGCAGATATTCCACAATGTTATGAGGTATTTCTATTTCAAGGTACTTGTACATAGTGAGGAGAGGTTACACAGTTCCTTATGTCAATATATGGTTGTGGTTGAGTGTCTTTGGAGGCCTACATAAATTGTAACGTGAAGCATCTCAGCCACATTTTCATTTGAGCGATCAGCTTTACCCAGAAGAGCATGGGCAGGCAGCAACCAGCCTATACACTGTCCACAGTGAGTCACCTAACATCAGGGTCTAAGGAGCATTACTCCAAGAGGAGTTTAAGTAGTTTCTTTACACATTATATAGTTATGATGAGTAATATGGTACTTAGAATAAACAAAAGCAAATAGATTCCTCACGTAAAAGACTTCTAAAAGCTCGTTTTAAGCAAGTTTATTTTTAGGCATTTCTCAGGATTGGGCAAAAAGGCTTTCTTTTTAGCATATTCTATAATACTCAGCTTATGAGCTTTCTGAAAGTGTGTTAAATACATTTCAATAAACATTGATTGCAGTGTATTTCTACTGTAATGTGTTGTGAAATCTTTATTACAGAATACAAATTTTAGACAGTATTCCACCTAATACAGCCCACTTAATGATCACTTAAACTGTTGGTACAGGAATACCAGTCTGTATGTGAATTGAGAATTGCTGCTGATAACCTACTCATCTTTTTAAGTGGCTAAGGTTGCACTACAGATCCAACTTTGCAGCCATTCCACACCGAGTTTCCACTGCACTTAAAGCTAACATTAGACTCAGATGAACACACGAGCTAACCTGGGAGGGGAACAAAGGCAGCAGAGAGATCGGTCTCTGAATAAGCCATTCTTGTCACCTTTCAGGCTGCTCTGGAAACAAAATTGGTATTGTTAGTTCAACTTGAACTTTTCTTGGTATCCTTGCCTTTTTCCAACTATTTAAAATTCTATGGTTCATTATATTTGTTGAAGAACTTTATCCAGCATGTTTTAAATAGGGATATTAAAACCAGCATCAATGAAGTAATACTAAAGCTCAATGTGGCTCTGTAGAGTCACAGGAGCATCAGAGGGGATCACAAAGAGTAAGAGAGATTTTAAGATGAAGACTGAAGGCCATTTAAAAAAAAAAAAAGAGAGAGAGAGACACAAGAACAGAAAAATTAGTCAAATCATGCAAAGTCCCAGGAACAAGTTCAGGGAGTCCATGGAAGAGGAACAAAACAGAGGTGGGGAAACACATTTTTCAAATCAACAACATTCTGCGTGTATTGTAAGAGAAGAAACTTGGAGGTTTAACATGAAAACAGGATGATCAGAATTTGCCAAAAGAGTACAGATGTTACTAATGTTTTAAAGATTCAACAGAACCCAACAAAAGCAGCATGCCTAGTGGTTGAGAAAGAACAGCTATGAAGACTATTTCTGATACACTTTACAGCTTTCTCAGGGTGGAAACTCTGATGTCCTTACACAAGTCCCCTCACCTCAGTCAGTTTCAGCTAAGCTAGATGTCACCCTGCCATGCTCCTCTGTTAAGAAATGTCACTCCCCTCCTTCCCATCACTTCTCACATAGAAGTTGAGTAAGAACAGAAACAAAACTACAAGTCTGGAAGAAGGCAGCAGTGAAGTTTCCAGTTACCAGTAAGAGTGAAATAAGAGCAAGGGTAAGACTTATATTTTAGCTAGCCTGAGCTTAAGAAGGCAACAGAATATCTGTAAGGGATCATCAGACCAGCAAGACTGGACATGGAAGGTAAGGTATGATTGAAAGTAGTACAGAGGCAAAACTAAAATCACATGAATGAGAATATCACCAGGAGCCAACACGTACTGAAGAGGGAAGGCCCTCCACATTGTGCTGTGGAGAGATACTCAAACCAAGTATTTTGATCTGGTCATAGTTTGCCTTATACTATTTTTCTCCTCACTGCTTCTGAACCCATCCCCATTCTGCAGTGTGCTCTATGGTACAGTCTACTCTAATGAACCACCCAAATAACTTTTTTGTTGTAATTTTGTATTTTAGGAACAATCTTTCTGCCACTTCAGAATTAATTGTGATAACGATCAGGGAGAAACATAAACAAAACCAAACAACAACAACAAAAACAACCCCCAAACCCTAATAATGCCCTCATACCAATATGAATTTTATTCTAAATTCAGCCAGGATCTAGATTCTGCATTATGTCTGCAGCAACTTAAGCACACCAGGCTTAATGCACATCCCAACCCAAATAAGGGGTTTCTCCTCTCTCCTGTGAAAACAGGTTTGGGATATAACCTAGAGTAAGATTTCAGTAAGGTTCCAGAACAGCAAAAGCATACTCAAAAAAAACATAGCACACACCTTTCACTTTCCAACATCCCTTTATAGTTTCAAGCCTCCATCTACCCCTTCCACCCACAAAAACGTGGTGCTAAGATGGTAACAATAAGGACACTACCACCAGAAAGCTCTGCTATCTGTAGCAGACAGAAAGCAGCCACCAACTGAAGAAAGAGAATTTAAACCACAAACCTTAAGGATCAAGAACCATATACTCTTCTAAGCTTGCACAGTATTGATTACACAAACAGAACTAATGAGACATTTTCCCAGGCTTCTGTTTTTTAGCCTTTTCGTAGACTTTTAGTGAATTCAAAAATAAAATATAAAAAAAAATCCAAAACACAATGACCAGAAGACCTAGTCAATATAAACATTTCTGAAATAAAGTCCCAAAGGGCTAATTCTCACCACCGGAGCCCCACATATGCGGGCAGCCTATTTTTCACGGCTCACCATTGCTTGCCCACCACGTTTTAATGCTTACACACATCCACAAAAAGGCACTAACCCAAGTTGATACTGCTCCATGATTTAATACGTGCTATTGATTAGTAATTAGTTTTGAAGAGGCATCCTGCCAGATGAGCGAGATAGGACGATTATCAACTCCTTATGGCTTAGAGAAAAGTAAAAAAAAATAAAAAAAATAATAAAAAAAAGTGTCATTCTCCTAAAGTAAAAGGAACAGCGCAAGAGTTACAAGCATCCCCCCGTGCGCGCCTTTCTCTCAGTTACCCCGACTGACCTCCGGGACCCGCACTCGGACCCCCAGACACGTTTTCCTCACAACGAGAGTATTCAGTATGGGGGAAAAAAAATTAAAAAAAAAGGAGGGGAAGGAAATCAGACCAAACAGAAGAGGGTCAAGACGCTTGGCTTCACCTTCCCTGCCTCATAACACAACATCCATTGAGGCAGGAGAACCCACCCCGGGTGCTAAAACAAGAGGCGCATTCAGGGCCGCTGGGCTCGGGGGAGCGCACGCCGGGCGGGAACCGCCCCCCCCCACCCCGGGACCAGCCAGAGAAACCGAAATCAACCCCCAGCTCCTTCACCACTTGGGGGGGAGGGCGCGGAGAGAAGGCAACGCGGACCCATTCTAATCAATCATTAAGTAGTTAGGAATGATTAAGAGCCTTCCCCCCTGCTCCCGCCGGAGGGGCAGTTTTAGGCAGCGGGCTTTGTGAGGGCGCAGCTACGGTGGGGTTTTCCCGGGGAACCGGCCGCCCTCCCAGCTCGGCAGCGCCCCAAAGCCGCGCTGTTTCCCGCTCCGGGGCGCCCGGCAGCACCTGCCGCCGCCGGCCGGCACCCCTCGGCCCCGGNGCGCCCCCCGCCGTACCTGCAGGATCTTGTCCAGCCCCTCTTGGCCCAGGCAAGGGAACTGCTTGAGCAGCTCCGTCTTCTGCCGCTTGTAGTCGTCGGTGGCCGAGCGCCAGTGTGGCTCCTCCAGCACCTCGAAGATCGCCGCCCCGATAGACAGGTAGAAGATGATGGCCGAGGTCAGCAAGGGGCCCCTGTCCACCATGGTGCCGGCGGGCGGGCGGAGCGCGGCGGGCGGGCCGGGGCGGCTGCCCCACGCTGCGGCCGTGGGTGCCCGAAGCCGCCCTGTCCTTCCCCTGACACCTCTGCCTTCCCCGCCGTCCGCCGTGACTCCTCTCCCGGCCTCTGCCGCCTTCCCTTAGAGTCTTCCACACTCCCCTCCCACTCTCGCCTCCTCCCTCCTTTCCTCCCTCCTCCGCTCCGCTCTGCTCCGCTCCCCCCGGCTGCCTCCTTCCCCCGCTTTTCTCCCCTCCCTCCTCAGCAGCGATTTGAATTTGGTGCCCTCCCGCTTCCTCCCCCCAAGCCCGCCCGCGCATGCGGGGCTGCCGCCGGGGGAGAGGCCGGCGGGGCGCCCCGGGGTGCCGCCGGGCCCGTGGAGGGGGCGACCGGTTCCCCCCGGCGGGGCGGGAGAGCGGCGGCTGGGTCTGGCCGTCGCCATCGCCCGCCCGTGAGGGGCCGCCTGGGGAAGGGGAGCGGGGCCGCCGCCTCCCCTCTTCCCGCCCTGCCCGCGCGGCCGTTGGGGCCGCTGAGGTGAGCCCGGCTCCGGGCGCTTTTCCGCCCCTACGGTGGTCCCTGCGCCGCGTTTTCCCTCGAGGCGAGGGAAGAAGGGGGGAAACGTCCCTCGATTTTATTTTACGTTTCCCCCTCGTGCCGCCGAGTTGAGCGGAGTTCCTCGTTTTCGGCAGGGGAAGGCTGCGCGAGGAGAGCCGTCGTCCCCAGCTCCGGCCAAGGGCAGGGGGAAGGCGAGCGGGAGCTCTGAGGAGAAAACAAGGGGGGCTGTCGGTGGGCTTCAGCCCTTCCCCGAGGTGTTGTCCACGCATGTGCGTTACAGGCCCTTCACAGCGGCAACGGCCGCTTCCTTCCTTCATGCGTCTTTGCACGTTCGATAAATAAATGTCCCTACAGTCACCCATTTGCATGCTTGCGAGTTTGAGAGCGAGGGAGAGACCCCAGCTCGCGATTTTCCAGAAGACGCTCAAAACCTCGTCTAGGCTGAAGCTCTCCTGAAGCACACCATGTTGGTGAAGCCCTTCCCAGGAGTGCCTTATGGCCGCAGGCGACTGCACGCTCCTCCGTGTTCACCCTTCAAGGCAGAAGGAAGGCGACCCAACAGACTGGAACGAGCCGGGCTTGAAATGGGGACTCGGGGGTCAGGGAAAGAGCAAGTCAGTGACAGGGTAGGGGCATACGCACCATGGCAAAGGGCTTATGTTGTAGACATGATTCATCTTAGAAACACCGTTTTTGTGGGGATAACTTATTTTCTGCCTTCTCCCACGCCCTGTTTCCACGCTCCCACCAGAACAAATAAAAATCCAGAGTTGTCCGTTATCAACTGCATCAACGCTATGGATTTGGGGATGTATAGGTACATCGGCCGGAGTCCGCGCACCAAAGGGCTGAGATGAGCCAGCTGAAATTTCTCATGCGAACATAGTTGAAATGGGAGGAGGGAGAATAGAGGAGAATGCTAAAGAGGAAGGGAACAAGTAGAAAATACACAACAAAGCATGAGGAAACAAAAAGGGGAGCATGTGGAAGGCAAAGGAACTGTGTTGGTTAGGAGGTATCCAGGCACCTGCCTGTAAAACTTTGAGTCACGTCCAACGGATGCTTTTGTGAGATTGCCCTCAGAAAGTTACATGGCCCTTAAGCAGTCCTTCCTACTAACGTATATAGTGCTCAGTGAAGATACATCTGCAGAAGGTTCCTGGCAGCCTGGAAGCAGGACTCGAGAAACCACAAAATCCACAAGCATGTTACGTGATCAGCATCACTGTCTGTGCATGGGATTCCCCAGTTATGTAAAGGAAACATTAAGAAAAGGATTGTCAAACTGTAGTAGGAAAAGAAAAGAAAGAGAAAAAAAAGCAAAAGCATTTATGTGTGCTAGAGGAGATCAAGTAGAAGGCATCATAATAAACATTTTTAAAATAACGAGTGTCATAGAGAAACTACAGTAACCTTTTTTTTGTTAAGGCAAAAATGGGGGATGTTTCATGAAGTTGTAAGGCAGAACTTTTAATTGAAAAAGAAAATAAGAATTTCATGATGCATAATTACCACATGAAAATTATTCCCAGGTGTTATCACTTGGCCAAAAACTTCTGCAAAACTTGAAAAGCTGTTGGCCATGTAAATGAATAACGTGAGCACCCATCATTGCCTCACTTAATGATTTAAAATTAAAGTTAAAAACTGTAAGGTAAGTAAATACTTACAGCAAGTGACTGAAAGTATTGAGGAAGAACTCTTCCCATAGGCAAACTATGATATAATTTTCCTTTTGGTGCTCTCATACCTTCTGAGTCACCTGCAAATGGTTAGGTTATTCCAACAGCAGCATCAGTAGCCTGACACGTTATAGCAATATTACACTTGTGTGTTCCTGACCCTGAACATCTGTGCTTCGTAACTAGAAGGTATTTGATTAAATTTTGAAACTGTACTCTTCTACATCTGTCTCTAAGTCTCTAAAGGCCCATTTATACCACTGAAACACTATCTTAAAGGCACAAGGAGTGACACAAGTGACCCTGAACCTACTGCGATTATGAAGTGCAGATGAGAGCAAAACCACTCTCAGGCATTTTATAGAAAGTTTGTTTGGAATTTTGATTCAACATTGCTACTTTCCACTCTAAACTCCCAATCACTGATTGTATAATTAGTGCTCTCAGTAACTGAGTCAGTCAGCGTTTAAAAACAAAACAAACCTGTAAATCACATACCATTTTTCCCCTGTGTTGAAATGCTATTGCACTGTCTCCTTGTGTTTCTCCAAGTTTCAAAGAGGTGAGCCTGGTAAGGCACACCATCCAGAAGAATAGTTTATTCCCTGAGGAACCAGAGCCAGCTACTCCTACAAGCAGAGGTCATCCTCTCGAGTATCAACAAACTTTTTGCATTTAAATATTTCACTTTGATTCCTTTGTCTTTTGCAGAACAAATTACAAGGCATAATTTCATGCTGCTGTCCAAGCGAGTGTGGCAAGAAGGAATGTTTTCTGTAGCTGGCCTCTCTTTGCACCTCTTGATCTAAAATGCCTCTCCTGACCTCATAAAAGATCCCATATCTTTTTATTCATGGCCCTTTTCTACTCTCTGTTTCCCTTGGATTAAACAGTACCCCTATTGTTAACCCCCAGCACCTGCCACATAGGCCCCACAGCTTTTCATGCTAGCTAAATTAATGAAAGGGCTGGGGTTATACATTCAAAGGCTCTAAAATCTCATTAAAAGATCAGGGGAGAAACAGCAGATAGCACTGTAGTGAGCAATCCCACAAGTATCAATCATTTGTATTATTTGCATAGGTCATTATTTCAGGCTGGCCAGTCCGAAAGGAAATCTCTTTCATCCAAGCTGTATGTCTAAGACACATTTGCTGTACAGATGTTTCCTAGAACAGCCTGAAATGAATGAATAAATGTCAGAAAATGTTTTAGACGGAGCAAATAAAAGACATTATTTGGGCAAAGGAAACCTGTCATGTAGTGCAAAGACTGCATGTTCTACTGAGTATGAACTATGAGCCTCTCTCTAACACTCTGCCATTTTTCACTTGGAAGTCTATTTTTGGCTAGTTGATGGCTCTGTTCTCGATGATGCCTGTCAACTTTCACTTTTCTTTATCCATTGACACTCGGACACCTCCAACGTTGCTTTCAAGTGTTATACATCTAGCCATGTATGTTTTTAAGTAAGTTGAGGGGTGTACTATTGTGACAAGCAGTTTTGCTTCTTTGATACAGTACGGCGCGTACAGAAAGGGTAAGGCTGGTCTGCAGACGATGCAGAATTTTGTATGAGACATTTGTAGGAAGCTCAAAAATTCTCCATGGGATTATTCATACCTCTTGGCCTGAGTATTTACACATAGCACGTTTTGTGCCCTGAATGCACAGTAACACATGCTAAATAATAATAATAAAAGAATAAAAACTTTTACCAAAACAACCTGCATACCACTGCAACAGACTTCTTCACCCATGGACAGATAATGAGTGAACAAACACCACATGACAGATGTTAGTCATGCTGCTTAATGAATAACTGGTGATGAGTACAATACCTGTATGGAATGGCCGTAACGTGTTCAAGGAAAAATACGCATTTGGATCATCTGTTTTTCACTGAGATACCTGCAGTGTTCTAGAGAAATGTCTTCATCAGGAAGTCTGGGTATTTCAACATTTTTTCTGTATTTCCTTGACTGCCTTGTTCCTCAGTCATCCATAGCAGTCACTGGATCTTCAGAACTGGATGATGAAACACATTTTTCCTTCAAAATATTTTAGAAAGAAAGACTCTGGCCTTCTCTTTCTGCTTCGCCATGGCCTCAGTCTTGCAGACAAACTCAAGTTTCCAAACGCTTGTGGTAGTCCTTCACACTGGCATTTGTGTCAGTGATCTAGACAATTCCATGTACAGCTGTACAAAAAACCCCAACTCAGACAATGTCAGTCCTGGACTGGGTTTTACCATCATGATACCTGGAGCACATTGCTATTCTAGAGGGTATGCTCAAGGCTAGCTGAGCACCATGGTAACAGAGTCAGTGAATAATGCAACAATCTGTTAGTTTGCTATGTAAAACATCACTGGTGAGTCTTCTTTTATGTGTCATTAAGAAGGAGTTAAAAGTCTATTTATGTATAGTAATGTGGATGAATGTCTGCACATTGCTCTGAGGCTTGTTTCCCAAACCAGTTTAAATTAACTTCCGTCAATCTCATGTCATGCTGCGCAAAAGTCTTCTCCAGTGTTACAGCATCTGCCTGAATGCGACAGGGGCAGATTACAGGAGGGAATTCAAGGAGCTGTTGGCCTCCCCCGTCTCTCAGTTGGGTTGCCCAGTTGCATGTCTGTGTGTCAGGTTGTGCAATGGAGGAGGACCTTGTGTGTGACCCAGCAGTTCCCACATCCACATTGGGCTTCCTTCCATGCCCAGCATGTAGCGCTCACGTTTTGTTAGTCAATGTGCCTGAAACGCTGTTCCCACCTCCCTCTTCCCTTTATAGAAACAAAGTCACCGTATTCATTTTGGCAGAGGAAAAGCAGAAGGAAGGTTGATAGCTTTTTTTTTTCCTCCCTCTTGGGTGAATAGTCTTGTGGATAACAAATAAAGACAGCTATACACCCTAAAAACACTGAAAAGGATCATATTATCTTCTGTTCCAAATCCTCCAGCAACAGCTTGTGAGGTTAGATTGGGTCATATCTGGGGGGGAAAAGATTTGAGTAAGCAAGTGAGAGAGTTGGCTACATAAAGTTAAGGAGTATGAATTAAGAATTGTTTGTCTATGGACACAAGTTGCTTTTGTGCTTGGTGTCCTGGAATGAAAGAAGGGTCATGGCCCACACAGTCTCCAGGCATGCACCTCTTCCTTCTGTTCTTAAAGGAGTTTTGTAAGAAGACAAGAGTTCCTGGCATAGTCTACCTCTACAGCCCCTTCGCCTCTCACGTGGTTCTTTATGGCCCCTCCTCCATCATGTGTGGTATTGGGAAAGAAGACAGCAAAGGCTGAGCTGTAACACCCACAGCTGTCCTGCAAGTGAAGTGCTTGCAAGCTGTTTGTGACTTTTAACTTACAGTTTGTACCCTCCTAGACCATTAACAGGAGAGATATTAAGAGGGTTTGGAGGGAGGTTTGCCTTCCAATGGTGCCTCCCACATGCCAAAACCTGGTGTAGATGTAGTAAGCAAATCCAGGTCCCTAGCAGATATGACTCTAGGGAGGCAACTTGGCACAAAAATGACTGAGAACATCAGGAAAAAATCCACCTGGTCTAGTGGTGCGGTGAACAGCTAGACTGTTGTCACTACTGTAAGCATAAAAGCTGCCTGCAAGTTCTAACTTAGATTGGTCCTGCTCTCATGGTGATCACCATGCTCTTGGCTCTCAGCGGATTTTCAGGGATGTGTGTGGAGGGTCACAGTCAATTGCAAGATAACCCATGACTGAGGTGGTAAAGCAAGTCAGATGCTGGAGATGTTCCTCATATTGAATAGCACCTCAGCAGTGCTCTGTTCTTCATTCTGTCCAATGGCCTGTTGGTCTCAGAACTGGAAAAAAAGTCCAGGGAAACCAAGGAACCAGGGATCAAATGGGAACAGATTCAAATTGCCCACGTTGCTGCTGTCCTTTGGGACCTCATGGAGAAGTCCTGGTAACTCAAATCGGACTCACAATGGTGCCAGCAATGAAGTGTGGGAGAGGCACGGCAGGAATCAGAGTTGGGGGAAGGCAGAGAGCATAAGAATAGACACCCCCTAAATACACCTGGGGATTGGTACCTCTGCAAAAAATTCTGCAGTTGGTGGGGAGAGGGAAAGAAGAGGGATGGGGAAGGGAAGACCATCAAGACCCCATAAAGGGGAAGTGATGTGGCGCTCTCTAAGGGCATCCAACCAGAGGTGAACATCCACAGCTGCTTCTTTCACTGGAGACGACCATCTGAGCCAGCCAGAGGTCCCCAGTGAAAACTGCATTCCCAACATGGGTTATAGAAACTAATGGTTAGCAGGCTGTTAGAGGTTTCACAACTCATTTCCTTTGAATATCAGTTATTTGTTTTGCCAAAGAGAGAAGGAGAAAAAGGGAGGAGGAGGAAATAAAAACTACACGGTGTAGTTAATTTATTTTAAAATACTTAGTCAGTAAGGGGATGGGTGAGCTCTGTAGATTGCATTGCTTCAGTCAGGACAGAAAATTCAGTGCTTTCCTCGCATGTGCTTAAGATTTCTTTGGCGCAAGGAAGCGTATGCAAATAATGGGACCAATCTGCAAACACTTACTCAGGTCAGCAGCCTTTGCTCAAGAACTCTCACTGATTGGGGATTCTTGTAACAGTAAAGATTCCCCAGGCTGGGGAGCCTGGCTCTTAGGTCTGCCTCATCTTCTGCCCTTGCTTCACTCCCTACTCTCACCCCCAATCTTTTGCAATTCAGTGACAATCAAAGTTAATAAAAGGTGTGTCCGTGATCCTATAAAGCAATTTGCATCATCATCTTTTGTGATGAAATTTTCACAGGGGAAGGAGGAGCAGCAACATTTTGCCCAAGTTAAGGTTGCCCTGGCAATATACCAAGAAGCCTGAAGCCCTTAATTTTCATAAGAGAGATCTGATTACTGCAGCCCGTATTTGAGTGCAGAAATGTGTCCTGCAGAAACTACAACCCCCCCCTACGCCTCCACTCCTCCACTTCCAAGATAAGTCTAAAAGTAGTCTGGAGTGCACGGTCTGGCATTGCTGCCACTGCGTCACTAGCATGTGGACACGCTTGGGCTGCCTTGCTGAAGTTGCTGTACTACGTGTACAGCAGACCACGGGACAGCTGCCTCTGTCCTACCGAAAACATCATTTTCCTTATCTGGGTTGAAGAAATTGTGCTGCTTTCACTAAACACAAGTGGCCAGAACCTGCCAGTTGACTTTAATTGTGTTGTATGTTATCCCAATGTGTGTCTATTCTAAACAGATGACAATGCAACTTTCATTTGAACTAAAGGAACTGATAATTGACACAGAGCTATTAGAACGTGACAAATAAGCAATGTCTAAGCCAGATAAATAAAAGGACTGTCAGAAATGTCTTTCTTCTACTGTGTTGTCTAGTGCAAATACAGCAGCCTTGCTTAATAAGCAAGGCCTCATTTAGTCCTGGGCTTGTCTCAACACTCGTCTTTTACAAGTACTTGGGACAAGATCATTAAACCTGCATGTATCAGCTGAAGACCTGCCTCTCAAATTTCCTTGTAGTGCCGGGAAAGGCCCTAGTTACACAATTATACATTAACTAACAAATGATTATTCTCAACAATGGGAAGTGAATTATTTTGCAGCTCTCTGTTGGAGTGTTCAGATGCCTTGTATGAAATCTAGAGAGATTAAATTCCTTTGCCCTTCTTTATAGTTGGACTGCCTGTAGGACATGCTGCAATGCTGGCATCTGAATCTGCTTGGAGAGCAATGTGGAAAGATTACAGTTGGAATATCCATTATCATGACAATGTGTGGAAATCTGGCACCTGTTAATAGAGCGGTGCGGGAAGGACATTACTGGGACTCGTAGGTAAAGCAGAGAGGGGATTTTGGTACCTAATGTCACTAGTACAGAAGAGAGGGAAAAGCTGGTGTGGTCCTTCACTGGCAAGACGCAGTGGGGAGGCTGCTCCTGCAGTAAGTTGGGCATTGTAAGAAAAGATGGCACTGGCACCTCCAGGAAGGGTTGAGCAGGCTGGTTGCCATTGCAGGCCTTCTCTGAATGCATTGTAGGCAACAGGGCCCCACAATGAACACAGCTATCATTTTTATTTTGCAGAAAAAAAGTTAGCTTTCCTATCTGGAGTGGCTAAACTAAAATGTCCTTTCTCTATTTAATTTTGATGCAAACTCGTATCTTTCTGAACAGAGACACCAAGTTTTAGGATCCTCTTCAAATCTGAGCCTTTTCTTTCCTTCCAATCTCCGCTTGGTGGAGAACGTCTCTGACTACAGCAGTCTTCCATATCAGAAATCTACTATTGTTACATTGATCGTAGTTTAGACATAAAGCCTGAATTCAGTCCTGTGTGGATAGCAGGTTTTAATGCCTCCAAACAGTAGCAGAGAAAAAAAAAGGAGAACAAAAAAGCCCTGAATAATATAAAAGGTGCAATCTGGCACTGCTAACGAATCAGATCAAATAACCTCTCGGTCTTTTCCAGGTGTGACTTTTGCAGTTCCACACAAGCTTTTCACAACTGAGTGCTCCACATCAGGGCTACGGGTAAGGAAGAGCTCATACTAGCAGCTTGACCGTTTGCCAATGCATACAGAAGCAATATGCACCTTTCAGTTAGTCACTGCAGTGAATTATGTTTTCAGTTGTACCTTGCAGAGTGAATAGCAAATAACTTTAGACTATAACACTGTCCAATCTGTTCCCCCATATGCACTCCTTTTCCAAAGAATACACTGTACCATGCAGTAATGAGAGCATTCAAATAACAATGGAAAGAATTACTCTGATATTCTCCTGAACTAACTTCAAAGCTGCATATCCAGTTCTCTGCCTTTTTTGGTCTGTCTCTTTACACCATTTATGCCTGTTTTTAAACAGACTGGGTAAGAGAAGAGATTCCAGCACACCTGATCCAACTTTTAAACTGAGCTCCATAGAAAGGCAGGCATTAAGCAGTCACAGAGGAAAAAGTCAGTAGAGCTTTCCCTGCTCTCAGCACATTTATATTTCCTAAAACTATCCAAATGATATGTTGGTAAAGTAGCTAAAAATGAGAGTGGGAGGTTACACATGAACTGGAATGCAGGACACAAAAATTTGTATCTTTCTATAACACTAAATATCATAGAATCATAGA
>VZSF01010239.1:447516-469733 GCA_013398295.1 Chionis minor | reverse complement strand
ATAGATGACATCTGTTGCTCTCCATTTATTCACCAGTGCTGTATCCTCATCGTAGAAGGCCACCAAATTTGTCAGACACAATTTGCCTTTAGTGAAGCCTTGTTGGCTGTCACCAATCACCTCCTTATTTTACATGTGCCTTAGTATAGTGTCCAGGAGGATCTCCTCCATGATCTTACTGGGCAGAGGTGAGACTGAATGGCCTGTAGTTCCTCAGCTCTTCCTTTTTTCCANGGGCAGAGGTGAGACTGAATGGCCTGTAGTTCCTCAGCTCTTCCTTTTTTCCATTTTTTAAAAATGGGTGTTATGT
Organism: Chionis minor; assembly: GCA_013398295.1. NCBI lineage: Eukaryota > Metazoa > Chordata > Aves > Charadriiformes > Chionidae > Chionis > Chionis minor. Next base: position 469,423 of record VZSF01010239.1, on the reverse strand, counting down.
TACCCCTTTTACAGTCAGTGGGAAATTCACTGGACCGCCATGACTTCTCAGATATGATGGAGAGTGGCTTAGCAACTTCGTTCGCCAGTTGCCTCAGGACCTGTGGATGAATCTCATCAGGTCCCATGGACTTGGGCAATTTCAGGTTCCTTAGATGGTCTTGAACCTGGTCTTCTACAGTAGATGGTTCCTCATTTTTCCAGTCCCTGCCTCTGCGTTCTGCAACATGGCCGCTGTGGTTAGAGTCCTTGCTGGTGAAGACCGAGGTAAAAAAGTCATTGAATACCTCAGCCTTGTCCATAACCTGGGTGATCAGGTCTCCTGTTTCTTCTGGAGAGGCTCCACATTTTCCCCAGTCTTCCATTTATCACCAACATATGTATAGAACCTTTTCTTGTTGACCTTGACATCCCTGATCAGGTTTAATTCTATCAGGGCTTTAGCTTTCCTAACCTGATCCCTGGCTGCTTGGACAATTTCTCTGTATTCCTCCCAGGTTACTTGTCCCTGCTTCCATCCTCTGTAGGCTTCCTTTTTGAGTTTGATTTTCTTCAGGAGGACCTTGTTCATCCACGCAGGCCTCCTGGGTTTTTTGCCCAACTTCCCCTTTGTTGGGATGCATCACTCCAGAGCTTGGAGGAGGTGATCTTTGAATATTAACCATCCTTCTTGGGCCCCTTGTCCCTTCAGGGGTTTGTCCCAGAGTACTCTACCAAGCAGATCCCTGAAGAGGCCAAAGTCTGCTCTCCTGAAGTCCAGGGTAGCAAGCTTACTGTGCACCCTCCTCTCCGCCCTGAGGATCTTGTACTCCACCATCTTAATCATCATATAAAAATTTGATGAAATTTTCCAATTAAAAACACAATAAAAACATTAATCATTGTATGAAGTAATGAATTAGAAGCCAAGCAAAGCTCTTCTCTTAAAACTTCATAAGGATTAAAGTGATATATTCACATTTTTTAACATTTACTTAACGCCTTATCCCCGAAGTAAAAACTTTAATTTTCAGGCAGGGCAAGTTTTACTTTCCCCATTTACAGTCAGATAAATAGTAACAAAGGACAAATAACTCAGGAGACAAATATCTTATCGAAGATATAGAGTTGATTAAAAACATTGCTTCTGTTTGCATAAACCATACACTACAGGATGCCATACTTCTATATCTTTGGTAGCATAAAATCTTTTGTGAGTAGTTCAAAGTCAAGTAAATTAGTCCAATTAGCTTTTTGATACATAGACTTAGCTGACTGACTTCATGTAAATGAGGTTACAGGCTGCTCATGTGATCCTGCTACCATCACAGCTAAAGATGATAGGCATATGGATAGTGTTAAAGACTTTAACAGAAGCAGCTGCTTGCAAAATGAGCACCTGTTGATGGCAAAAGGGTAGGTTCTCACCTTCATTACTTTGAAATGTAGAGAGAAGCGGCTAAAAATTTGCAGCGTATAATGAAAGCTAGAAATCTTTAAGCTCTATGTTTGTCTCAAACTTGCAAACAATCCCACAGCTTTTTGACTTCATACAGAGACTGAAGTCAATGGGTGTGATTTTAAAATAAAACATACTTATGGTGGAATCAAAAAATTCAAAAGCAGACTGAGACATTTTTATCACTGACTTTATGCTGCTTTATGTATTTGTATTACAGGTAATGTAGGACAAGGGGAACCAAGTGTAAAAATATCAATAAACACAGGATGTCCTTCAAGTTTTTATTCACTCATACTATAGGGCCCAATTAATTTTTGCTGTCCTATCCAATTTCCTTCTGTGAAGCTTAACTCATAGCTTACTGTGTTGTAAAGAGAGGTTCCAGGTACCTTGTTTCCATCAGCTGACAATTCTTAACCCATGAACCCTCTAGTGTAATACACAGCCCACAAGGTTCAAAAGGTCAAAGTGAACATAAAGGAAGACCAAAGTACGATGCTGTTTGCCATGCACTCTTCTAGATGCAGACTGTGTTGCAGAACAAGACAAAAAGTGATTATGGAAGATAAACCTGTTGAAATTTTTTTTTCGCAGAAACATAGGACTAGAATTTACCAGAAGGCTCAAGGTCTCCTGCCTTTTGCAGTCACAGGCACTAGCGTAGGAAAAGATTTAGCCCAACCAAATTAGCACTTCCCAGCTTCCCTTGATAAATTTTAGACTTAAGACACAGTTGGAAGTGACAGCATGTACAGCAAAAGAGAGCAAGAGAACTCTCCGTCTCAGTCTCGGATAAAACAGCACAGCATATACCCAGGAGCTCAAACATAGACTTAAAGTCCAAGCAGTATCAAGTTCTACTTGGATAACATCTTACAGAGGGCACTGAAGGCTTTCTTGTCATAGGGAATTACAGATAAGGGAAGGAGAGATCTGAATATCTGGGCCTGCTTCAACTCCTGGCCTAGCTACAAGCTATCTGATTGACACTGGCAAAATGCTTAAGCATTCTACAAAATGGGGATAATTCATCTTATCTCCTAAGGACTAGAAGGAGACGGGTTCATGCATTCCTTTGGCTTTAAATTATGCGATACTGAGGGAAAATTATGACTTATAGTAACTGATTTGCTCTCTGTGTACATATGCGTCTAGAGAAAAAAGCATATGCAAGTGTGTTAAACTGTTCTCTGAAATATATTCAGCCCTTTTTTGGTTTTGTAATGTCTTTGGGTTTTTTGAAAGAAGCTCTTTTGTGTTTGGTGGGACTCTTACCTGGTTATAACAATATAAATAGAACATGAAACTCACAGTAGGCATATGTAACAATCGGTACTTAGGTTTTAAGTTACAGCCATGCATTTTCACATTGCCTACGTTACGTGTTTATTTGTTTGTTACATGGTCACCTGTGCTAGCATTCACAAGAGTTGAGCTCAAAACAGTATGTCCAGGCATAGAGAAGCTTTCTAATTTAATGTGGTCAAGATCCCATGCCAAACAATCTTACTCTTTTCAAAATAGCTGGACATCTTTAATGACTACATATCTTAATAATCTCAGTTTTGTATCTCAGTATTTTTAAAACAATGGCTGCTCCAACACCAGGCTGCATTTTCTGCCCTTCTGGATTCAGTGCTAAGACAGAGGGAAGAGTGCCACCTAATGATCTGTAGGTAAGCGCAGGTTACAGCTGGTGTCTTCTGGTTCCAAGTTTTTACATCCTCCACTGTCTGTAGGCTTAATAGAGATTCAGAGGTGGCTAGCAGATTTCACAGTTGTTTGTATTTACAAATACAAATACGGAGCTGTTTGTACTTGAAAGCTGAACAGGGAACAGTCATCATCTTTCCATTGAGCTTTCTAACCATAAACAAGCTTGAAAGCATCTCAGCCTGCCTTTGAAGGGCTGTTGAGTGTAGCAGCCAGGCAAAAGCATCAAGGGAAAGAAATGAAAATCCTGAAGTATTGCAGTTTGCTTTGCTAAATTCATGGGAGTTAGGCAAGAAAATGATGACAGAAGGCTAGGGTGCATGAATGAGGAAAACATTGCGATCTAGTACTATCTGCAGAGAGAAAAGTGCTTCTTCTTCCATCAAAAACTTGAGAATTACTGGGTGGAATGAAAAGATAAATACTTTCACAGTACATTTGAAAAATTGCATGTAAATTGCAAAGCTGTATTCAATAGGAGTCATATTTAAATGTATTGAGACATTGCAGGGGGTGTCAGTCATATTAATACATGCCTCAGGTGGTTGAATGTTCAAGCACTCCTTGTCTCCCATTGCACCACAGGAATGTGTTAATGAATCTGTAGAATACAATCCTGTCATATTTTAATGCTATGTTAATTTAAATGTCTGTGGAACAAATCCTGGGGCTAGGAAGACCCATAGCATGGAGTCAAATGAAGCTGGGCAATTTGTCGTGATGCCCTGGTCACACAGGCCTGATTCTCTCGAGTGAGAAATTTCTAAAGACACCTTGAGGGAAGGAGAGCTACCTTACTCTCAGCTACCTTGTCCTCAGGGATGAGTGAAAATAAAACTCCTCTACTGAGGATTATTTGGAGATGGATTGAGCATGAATTTTTGGCAAGCCTGCTGCTTCACAGAAAAGTTGAAGGATGTTTTGTATCTTCCCTTTGTTATGTGTTCTTAGCTAACAATTCCAAGGGAAAGATGAGGAGAAGAAGGATTAAACAGCCTTCGCCTCTCAGCAGTTCAAATACACCCTTTTAACAAATGCTACAACCCCTCTTTTCAAAATGTACCTTATTTTAAATGCTACAAAAACAAGAAGACTCTCTCTGGCTTCAGCCTTCCCACCGATCTAGGGCGGGCATGACTGCTTAACTGGGCCAAGAACATCCTGAGTTATGCTGTGCTTGCTGGAGAGTGATAATGATTTGGCTGAATCTTTTTTCTTGTAAACAGAGATTGCCTACTCAGCATTCAGCTGACATGGGGAATACTTGGTTCTACATTGGTGCTATCGAATTCTTTCATCCTCTTGGGTGTACAGATAAGGATACCAGTGTCATCCCCTAGCCTATCTCCCATTCAGAAGCTCTCAAAGGAGTTTAACTAGATGCAGTGAACCATAAGTGGTCTCTCAACAAATTTCAGCTCCGTTCTAAATATAGAGACTTGAACATGGGAGTGAAGACATTCCCACAGACAGTAATAGTTGCCTCAGTCTGGACTTTTCCACATGCATCAGCATCACATGTTTGCGGAGCAGTTCTGAAACACTGAAGGCACAGCCCCTCCTGGTGCAACGCACACTGCACGAGCCTTTGTGACTCCACCAGGAAATCCAAGAAGCACTTATGCTGTACTCTACTTTAGGTCCATACCTAGTCCCATATCTTCCCCTAAATAAGAAGCATTTGCACATCAGTGTCTTCATAGAACTTGCTGCACATCCTTTCTGTAACAAACTGTCATTTTGGGAAACTGCAAAAGGACAAACAGGGACAAGAGGCTGCAAGGACGCCTATGAGTTTGGCCACAATTGTTATCATGGGCAAAGAAGCAGCATTGCCATATTGTCTTCTGTTCCGTTTTCTCCAGGCTGAGAGAAGTGGTCAGGGATACCAGCCGGAATGCCAACCGCGGAGCAGCCACTCTTCAACCTTGGGATGGGCCAAGTGGCTAGCAGCCACTGTTTGTCTCCCCTCTCTTCTAAGAGATGCACTTGCCACTCATCCACTCAGGTGGATTGATGCACGACCGCAGGCTGTACGCTGCACTCCCTGATGAGGACCTTCCAAGACATCTCATGCTCATAGTTTAAGCAGTCTTGCACTTTTTCTCAATTCTTCTGGCATTCGCTTAAGTGTGGCTACCATTTTCCCAGAGCTTATTTAGCCCAAAGCTAGATAGTTAGTAAACTCTCATGAGACCGTTGAGGGTGCTGCTTCCAAAGCTGAAGTCGCAATTCCTCCTTCCATATGGAGAAGAGACTGAAAAACTGTTCAGCGCTTTGTAATAGATTCAATACTGTCAGATTCAGTACTCATCATGGTGGTGGGACATGGCACAACCTGCCTGCACTTGGAGCTTCTGAAGAGCACACAGTGATTATGAAAAAACACTAGGGCAGAATATGTGCAAATTGTACTATGTGTCCTTAGGGATATGAATGGAAAATGTCAGCACTCTCAGGACTCACAAAGTGTGCTGGAAATTTTGATATCAGAGAAATCAGAAGGTTCAGCAACCTGAGAAGGGAATGGATGCAAATATGTCTACTTTGAAAACAATTAATGGGGAAGATCAAACTGCAAAACTGTTGTCACTCCGTTGTTGTTATCATGTCACTTCAGCTTTAAATAACATGGAACAACACCTTACAAACCATTTGCTGAAATAAGTCCTTGTACTTACTTTATTCTCCATGTAACCAGTTTAGCTTTCTTTTTGGCCAGGTGATATAAGACTTTAATACTTTGATTGCCAGCAGATGACCTGTACCCTCACAATACCTCTATCTCCTAGTCACATTTCACCTGTTATTTTCTATCAGCTTCTCCTACAAAGAAATGTGGAATTTCTTCCTAAGAGTGTCTTTTCCACTACTTTTCACCACTAGTTCAGTGAAAAAACTAATTACTTTAATATATGGAGTGTGTGTGTGTGTGTGTGTGTGTGTGTGTGTGCGCGCGTGTGATGTTTTCAGAGTTCAAAAAGTAAGGAAGAAGGCCTGACATAAAAATTTCAAATGGGAACTAGGAATTTCATTAATTTCTTTTTCTCTTTCTAGACCTCTGCTCCTGATGATAAGCATACACTCATTTTCATAAAATATCTTTTTTCTCTGCCTTCTCCTGTTTAATAGAAAAGCCCCTCTCTACCTTAGTCTAAACTTGCTACTTTTACAGGCAAATTATAATTAAACAAGCTTTAAAAAATCAATTAATGACCAGACAGTTGTAACCACAAGGAAAAAAGAAGTGTAATTGTGAGAGAAAAGGAGAGTGATTACCATCTAAAGATATTTTAAGCTCTTTCTACCACTTCTTGACAAAACAAACAAGTTACAACCTTAGCTTTGATGTTTTTTTTCTTCAGTATCCATTAAATCGGAAGTTTATTCACAGACTATAGCTTAGTTAAGAACTCATTCATGCCATGTTGTGTTGTCCTTTTGGTGAGGAGGGAAATTTGGGGGAAGATTTTTAATTAGTCTGGGGCTATTTTTCTTGGCTCTCAGGGACAAAGGTGACATCCCCCCTAAAAAGTGAGATCCTTTTATCTTATAATTACCTTTGAGAATATCGGCAAATATGGCTGCAGGGAAGAATTACAGTGCCAAGTGTCAAAATTAATAATCTCAAGTAATAAAATGGCTTTAAAGATTGCTAATTTCTTCACAATGAAACAATAGCCATAGATGCCATTAGATGCCTGTATTACTGCATATGGAAGTATAATCTCTAGTATCATGACTTGTTTATATGTGCAGATGCCAATCAGCTTATCATACTCTTAATACTGCATTCTAACACCAAGTAGTCAACACCTCTGAAGCTAGACAAATGATCTGAGCACAAATGCAAGTTCAGTCTAGAACAAAGGGGAAAAAAAAGTGACTCAATAAACATTCCTTATTGTTGAAAGTTTCCAGTTTTGTTCTCTTGTCCCATTGAAGACGGCAGTACATTGCCACTTAAAAGAGAGAAATTAAAATGTATTACAAGCAATTAAAATATGCCGGCCAAAGTGACATAACCCTGATGAAAAGTATTGGCTGTTGATTATTTGACTATGTCCTGAGAAGTAGGCATAAATAAGAGATGCATGAGTCTTTTTCCAGTTCTGAGTCTATTTTCAATTGTCTCTGACATAGTTTAGATAAGTGTGTAGAATCACTGGTAAAAGGTAAAGTAACTTAAGTTGTAAATTTGAAGGAAATTAGTTAAAATCCCTGAGGAATAATCCCATATAAACCCAAAAGTATTTCATAATTAATACCTACTTTCTGATGGAAACCATCCATACAATGTGCTTTAGCATAAATATGATTTAAAACAGATATCTTAAACTGGATTGTCTTAACTTTCTTGCATGCTCCATGTAAAGAAGTTGTTGAGGAAGTTCCCGTGAACATAATTTCAGTACAGGAGCTGTACAGGAGGAATTAACGACATTCCCTGGCCACAGCTAATTAAAACGAAAGAAAACAGGGAAAGTGCATCAAACAGCTTGTTCCTGAAGAGAGTGAGTTCAATTGTTTCCCATTTGGAGTTACAGTAAGCACTGAAATGAGTGAAAACACTTCCCTGAGTGATGCCCACTGACAGAGCACAGCAGAAGTTGGAGCACATTTCAGTTGTGAGAATCCTTACAAAGAGTTTATAATCTTTACTTTCTACTTTTTAAAAGAAATACATAGATTTCTCCTATAAGACTTTGACCATCATGTCAGATGTGATGAGAAGGTATAGGAAGAGATCTATTTGTGGATGAAAAGGGAAAAAAAAGTGCTTTTAGGTATATTGTTAGACCTGAAGGCCATTAGTCACAATTCCCTATTTGCTCTTCAGGTGTTTAGAGATTTCAGGATATCAGTATTGAGCTGCTGTTTTTCAAAAGTTGTTGAATGTCTGTATAAGGATGCTATCGTAAAGCACCATAAAAAAACAAAAATGAAAACTTATGTTTATCATTTTTTATGTTCATAGGCATAAAAGACAGTATTTCTGCAAATGAGTAGGTTTTTTAGCGACCCTTTGGAATCCAATAGAACAATGTATTGCATACAAAGGCATAAATATAGGACAAATTTATTTCTTTTTAATAATGTCCATAAATTTCACTAGTATTTCTTGCTAGCACTTTGAGTTTTGTCTCTGAGGTATGTCAGATGCATTGCATATGAGACAAATGGAGTAAATGAGAATGAGTGGTGGAATCAGAGGTCATCGCCTAAACAAATTCCCATCAAAATGGTTTAGGGTCATGCCCCAGAAGCTGCATGCATAGGTGGCAGTTGGCCATATAAAGTATCCATTCTATTTTGGTCAGATTGTGTGTGGAAGAACTGGTTCAGGGACACTGGCTTCAATTTCTGACCCTAAAGAGTCCGTATCTTTAATGGCCTGTAAAAAACTTCTTCAAAGATTGCAAGATACCAAGAACTATTGGAAAATCACTTTCTTTGTTTGTAATTCCTTGCTTTCTACATTTACAAGCTCACCCCTACTTATTATTTTATATCCTCTTTACGTATTAATGATAGGAATAACCTCATACAGACTTAGGCCTCTGTCATATACCTTCTATTTCCAAACTTTTAATCCATTTTTCCTGTTTGCTTGAGAGAATGAAATAGGTCCTTCAATGGTGAGATTCACTTAAGATGTCCACGTTAGAATGAGCTTAATAATTTTAAAATATCTCCTATTTCTCCCCAGTGCCTGCAAAAGTAGTCTGGATGATGATCTCAGGACGATGACGACACTCTGAATGCCCAAAGTCATAGAAGATTAGTTCTGCTCTAATTACCAGAGTTAGCACTGCAAATTGCAGTGGCAGAAATTTTATTTTAATTTGTTACAATATGTTGCAAAGTTTTCCTGGTATTAATTTTGACAAATCTTTTAAAAACAATTTAAGTAACTATTCACTTTGTGATCCTCTGACAAAAAAGCTTGATATTTTCACTGTCATTAATGATAGTCATGTCTCTAAAATCGAAGACAAGCTTAAGAATGTTTCAATTTTTCTCTTAAGAAACTGCCTTATAATTTTTTTTATTTTATTTTATTTTATTTTGGTTTACACTGTAAGCCTTAGTGGAAACCCCTGAAACTGTTTCCATCTTTGCTGATATAGCAGTAAACCAGATGTTGATTAGTGGAGGAGCTGGGTCTTGGTTTGGTTTCTTTTTTTTTTCAATTTTGTTTGGTGGTTTTAATATAGTATTTCTGTTTTAAAAATTCATAGAGATGCCGTCAAACATGTCATAGATTCAGAAAAACCTGGCAGAAACATCTTGGTCATTTATTTCAGTGGCTTTATTTTTAATGTAATGTCAAACCACACAAAATAAATACGTGAGAGATAAGGCTTTGTGGGGAAGAACTGCAGGGAAATGAAACAGGAGAGAGTAAACAAATGACCTGAAAACAACTCTCAATCTGTAATCCTTCAATTTATCATTAATGCTAAGTCCTCAATTGTATCTCTGTGTATCAGCAAGAAGAGATCCCTGCTACACAATATGAAACAGTATGTGATTTATTGTGAATGTACTGACCAGAGATAGTAAAATTATTGCATATATACAAAATGTTCATTGACACATGAATTCCAAACCCTCATGTACTGGGAAAATGAGCTGCTAGATAACTGCTTTTTTTGCTTTTTGTACCAAACCCTAATACCAGGTGCAGTTATAAAATAGATATATATTTTATCTTTCTGTGATTTATGCTTTGGTTTTTTTTTTTTTGGCTTTTTTGGCAAATGGGATATTGCTATTAAGCAGTCTCAGCCTGGCAGGAATTTTAATTATCCTTATCATAACTTGATCTAGAAGACACAACAATAGCCAATTTGATGACATTCTGCCTTTTAATACCAATATTTGAATTTGTCCTTCCACCTGACAGGTATTCAGTCCAGAATTGAACTGAGTTTGGTTGGTGGGGTTTTTTGCTGTATTTTCCCTGTCTTTGAAACACAGTTGATAACAAAGATTAGAATTTCCTAATTATCCTAATAGATTAAGGGTTGCATTAAAATTAACAGCTTATTTTGTAATTCATGCTTTTTGCTCAACACAGGTGTGATCAGTTTAAGGTGTGACTTGGATAAGAGGCTGCACTAATAGTACTGTAGCACATTGATTGTAGAATCATAGAACCATTTAGCTTGGCAGAGACCTTTGAGATCATAAAGTCCAACCATTAACCTAGCACTGCCAAGTCCACCATTAAACCATGTCCCTAAGCACCATGTCTACCCTGTCTTTTAAATACCTCCAGGCATGATGACTCAACCACTTCCCTGGGAAGCCTGTTCCAACGCTTGACAACCCTTTTGGTGAAGACATTTTTCCTAATATCCAATCTAACCCCCCACCCCGGTGCAACTTGAGGCTGTTTCCTCTTGTCCTATCACTTGTTACTTGGGAGAAGAGACTGATGCCCCACCTCGCTACAACCCTGCATAACCTCATGACATCTTTGAAGTCCTCTTGAGTGGCCTGCCCCTTCTTCCAAAGGTCATAAGCTCTCCTTTTTACGTGAGTTCCAGCCAAAGCTCTCTGTTCAGCTAGGCCTGTCTTCTTCCCTGCCAGCTTTGTCTTTCAGTACATGGGGATGGCCTGCTCCTGCACCTTTAATATTTCATTCTTGAAGAATGTCCAGTCTTCCTGGACTGCTCTGCCCTTCAGGACTGCTTCCCAAGGGACTTTGTAAACCAGTCTCCAAAACAGGCCAATGTCTACTCTCTGGAAGTCCAAGGTAGCAGTTGTGCTGAGTCCACTCCTTACTTCTCCAAGAATCAAAAGTCTATCATTTCGTGTTTGCTGTGCCCAAGGCAGCCTCCAACCATCACATCACCCACAAATCCTTCTCTGTTCAAAACAACAGGTCCAGCAGGGCACCTTCCCTAGTTGGCTCCCTCACCAACTCTGTCAGGAAAGTGCCATCTTAAGTATTAAAGGAGATGGAGGTGAAGCGAGGCAGTTACAGTTTCTGCTAGAGCAAATTTATGCTTTTGAATTTTATTCCCCAAAAGACGAGGGTTCCGGACACAAAGCATTTCCACACATACACATTAACATATGGTCACTATCAGCACCTAACCTGGCTTTCCAAGGCACTAACATGGCAAAGGAGGAAGTAAGGCTACAGACATTTTATAGTACCCAGAAGTCTGACGTTCCAGGCAACTGCCTACCAGCTAACAACTTTGTTTGAGATGCCCTAAAAATTTTGCATCCACTGCAGTCTTTTTTAGTTTGTTTTCAAACTGCACTTAGGCAATTTAAACAACCTTTTTTTTTTTTTTTAATGCTGAAGTAACAGTTTACACACAGATATATATCAAGGTAACAAATCTGCTAATTAAAACCAATTTAATTGCTTTGATTCAGGCATCTCAGTATATCAGACTTTACTGCATGCAAGATCTACTGAATTTGAGGGAAACCTACTGTAAGCGCCTTTGAAAAATTCTAATGAACCTGTTCTGTCTGCTCCTTACTGTTAAATACGCAGCAATTATCAAACGTACTTTACCTTTATGAAAAGCTACACAAGTATTAAGTGAATAAACCTCATGACTTCTATGTATCATGCAGATAAATGTATAATTTAGCTTTTACTGTTTACTTCCTAGTCAGGCAAATCAGCCACAAAAGTCAACATGCCTTTTATGAAATCGCGAAGGATTTGACATAGCACTTTGGTTTCCTTGATTTTCATGATTGATTCCAGTGAAATCAGCGTCCCTGCAGCTGTACTGCAGAGGGGGAAAAACTAAAAAGCTTCAGATGTACTTGAAAAAGTCATTATACAGTAGGACAATTAAGATGGGACTACCTCAGATAGCACGTAAGCTTTAGAAAATTATTTTTTTATCTCACTGTACAATTTTGTGGCCTGTATATTGCATACTTCACAACATGACAACCCATTTAGGTCCATGTTATACACATACTGATATATGCCACTATATTTGGAGCTACATTGGGAAAAAATATTTACTGGGAGAATACACACTGTTCTGAGCAACAGCTACCCTCATCTGGAAGATCCTGGTTCTTTGAAAGGAGCCGCCATCAAAGCCAATGGCTCAGTAGCTGGAAGGTGACAATTTCCCCAGTGCAGCAGCACGTGTTGAAGCAAGAACTTCAGCAGTTCTCAGTGCACTTAGTATAAAGGTGTTCTACATTTTAAGTTTTCCAAACTTTTATTTTCAAACATGATATGTCTGCTTGCTTGGCCTTTTTTTTTTTTTTTTAACAAAACCGGATTTCCTCTGAGTACTGACATCCAACAGAGAACTATGTTACATTATGAATAAACTTAAATTACATATTAAATAATATAAATATTATATATATACCTCATGTATTTAACTATCCTGTACATTTCCCTGGAGACTGGATGTGAATTGTCAGTACCTCATAGACCTCCCTTATTTTTGATCAGCCTGAATTACTCAGAGAAGAATTCTCTAATCTTGATGAAGTCCAGTCCCATGGACTGAAGGGTCTCAAAAAGGGGAAGAGAATAGGAGGCAGCTGCTGAGCCCTTCCCTTACCAAGTACCTGTCGCAGGGGTTGTGCCACCACCACTGATTGTGAATTGCATTTGTTCCCGTTTTGCGATATAAAAAGACCGCAAGAGCGTGTCAACAGGACAGATTTTACACACTGGAAATGAGAGGGCGAGAGCGCGACAGAGAGAGATCTTTCATCTTGTCAATGCCTCTTCATCAACATTCAGATCACATTGCCTTCATTTCAGACCCTGCCACTCTTCTTTGCCTTTGTTCTTCTTTCTTGTTCTGATTCATCTATCTCTACTGCTGCAAACAAAAGTTTCTCCTTTGCATTAACAGTCGTCCTTCTTTTTTCAGAAAATGCTACACCATCACTGTTGCTGTCATAAGCAACAGCTTGTTGCACCCTGTAAGAAGAAAGAACACTTGTTTTTGAAACAAACTGGTGTTTTGAAGATAAAGCAAGGCAAAACTAGACATTGAAATACAAGTTATGTTTCCTCCAAGTCCAGAGAACAAAGTTATACAGGAGTATTCTTGTAAATCTTAGTAATTGCTGATCCTCCATTTTTCATTGTCTGCAGCTTGCTTTCTGTGCTGTCACAGATCTTCTGTAACAATCATGCTAAAATTGTAGCATTTCTTTATGCTGTTTCATATTTCAAGAGAATATTTATGACAAGAAATAAAGACAGAAGAAAGAAAATGTTAGATCTGGGAAGTCTGAATTTCAGAACATGGACAACAAATGTTTGACAAAATAGTTTATAGATTCACATCAGGAAAAGCTGGCCCCCTTATTAAGCTGTGTGAAGCCTCAAATTTGTTTATGATGTAAAGTTGTCCTGTAGCCACATAGCATTTCAGTAGCATGCAATATTCTTTCACCAAGGCTCTCATGTTTCTCTATAGACTTGAGGAAAGATTCAGACAGCAACAGAAAACACCCCACAGCCATATTAAAACCAGTTTTCTTTAACCCCTTTGACGCTGATACCACAGAGGCTAGAAGAAGATGCTTGGGCAAAGTGTGAAGGAAACAAGTGAAGCAGACTGAGATTTTTATCTGGTATGTCCTTCCACCTTCCACCTTGGCCATATGCACTTTAGGCATTTTCTAGCTTGGAGTTTGTAATCAGATTGTTGTTTAATACAAAAGAGGAGCCTCACCAACCAGAATTTACTTAAATCTTTTGGAACTGATTTATACTTTGGCCTTCAAAACATCCTGAGGCAATGAATGAATGATACAATTTATTTATTTGTTATGCATCTATTTTGAACATGCCACATCATAATTTCACTGGCTGCCTTCTCATTCTTGTATATCAAAAACATTTGTCATTACACTACCTGTAACTTTACAGATCTCACACGTGTCATCTTTTGCAAACCAAACAGACCTACTCTGTTCAGTGTTCCTCCATCTCTCAGAGTAAACATGTTCTATTTGGATATTCCCTTGCTAATTACTTTGCTTAATGCTAATTACTAATTATGACTTCTTTGAGACAGGGTGACCTAATCACGTGTCATATTCAAGATCAAAGTGCACTGTGGATTAATACAGTGGCATAATGTTTCTCTCCAGTTTTGTTTTCAATTCTTGTCCCAATCGTTCTTGATGTTTTGAGTGTTTGTTGAAAACTGCTAAACATTAAGCTGACATTTTTGAGAAAATTTGATACTGATACTGGCCATTCAAACTGTGGTAGCAGTAATTGTTTTAACATCCTTAGGGCTATTTATCTCATACTTACTAGAAAAATAAAAATATTATCTATAAATTTAGTATTTTGCAAATTGTTACTGCTTTTTTAATTGATTTTTTCTACTAATTCTCATCCTTCTGAATCATCTGCTGTTACCAGTGATGACAAGCTTCATCTTCTAATGAGTTTGAAAGTATTTTTTCTCTATGCAGTATGCTGTTAGTGGGTTGATTCTCAACATTTTTGTCAGGGCTGAGCTGCTATGGCTTTACATTAAATCTACTACATACAATTTCCAATTATTGGGCTGTGATTTACATATTTCAAACTTCTTTTTTTCCATTTCTAAAAGACCCTTTACTCTTTTGCTGAATCAGTCTAGCTCTTTTTTAAGGATCTGATGGCTTCATTCACTATGCATGTAACATGACGTCTTTGAACAGTCTCCTTTGCACCAAATATCATTTCTACACTTTGGGGTGGTTTTTTTTTAAACTTTATTTTAACTAACTTCCATGTTTTTAGGTATTATGTTTTTAGGTATTGCCCCTGTTTAGAGTAAAGCAGTACTTCAATAAGAGAAGGTGAGATTGTTTTGATATCTTTTTGGAGGGATCTAGGGAGGTTTGCCCCAGAAATTTGAATACTTCACAGTAATTATTGTACAGTGGCACTTAAATAATTGGTTCTTGAACTGGGTCCCGGGCACTGTTCAAAATTAAGAGCTGCGTCTCTTCCTGTGAGTTTTCTGCTTACTTGTTCAAAAGAGCAACTGTTTATTATGTCCTAAACTTTAATCACCACGGCATGTTCTATCATAACTCTTACTTAGTCCCTGTATGGTAACTGAGGTTTTGTATCACTACCATTGATTATTTGTTTGCCTTCATGATCTCTCTAATCTCCCTTACAATCACTGTCATTATCTTAGATAGGTAGTCTGTAGTATAGCTGTACTAGTACATTCTTCCCGTCCAGGTATATTAATCAAGATCTGTCATACATCTAATAAAGACCTTGATTTTCCCCTCCCTTTTTCCATTGTGTGCATTGTCCCTGTCTTGCCCTTAGCTAAGTTGTTCCCATGTGCACAGGCCATACCTGAATGTAGAAGTCTAGATTTTCCCGCAGCATCCAAATGGCAAAATGAAGCTACAAAATATATTTACTGTAGATAAATCCCAAACATTTCTACTATTAACTGGGATACATCTTTGCACGTGCTAAATCGGGTGCATTGCTAAGCACAAAATCAAATGCCTCTGTATGCACACGTGTGTGTACGTGCAGGAGGGAGACAGAAAATCAGCAACACTGAATAACAAACATTTCTTTGGTTAATTAATTTTGACATGTATAGCTTTATTGTCACTGACTCACAAGCTCTGTCAGGTAGCTAATTCACACAGCTTTGATTTTAGTGATTTCTTATTCTGTTTCATAACTTTCTAAAGAATAGAAATACTCAGGAACATTAAACCAGCTAAATTTTAGTCTGTTCCTGTCCAAGCGGTTTGCATCTACACAGGCAGCTTCTGGATTTGATCTGGTTTTTGTCAATCACTCTTTGATATATGAAAGTCTAGTACTTAATGTCCTTCAGGAGAGAAGTAACTGTCCTTCTTCGGGAATTCGTTCGGGAGCTGCACCTGAGTGAACACCTGCTCCTGGCAGACCCACCACCACGCTGACCTACACGACTCCACCTTTTGGTTGGTCTGTCTGCACCGAGGCTGCAGAAGCCATTTCAGCACCGAGTGAGTGCTTCAACAGAAGGCCCCGCAGCCAAAGGAAGAAAAAAATGCGTGTTATGCACCCATTAACTACACGGTGAGCATCGTCATGCAAACAGTACCAATATTGCATCTCAGAGCGACGATGGGCAGACACCCTGGGCTGCATGATAAATATTTATTCAATTGTGTGTAACATCCACTATCAATTGTGTGTAACATCCACCCAGGCACCTGTGCTGCCAGGCCCTGAGGGCAGCAGCAGGCCTGACCGTCCCTGCCCAGCCTCGAGGGTGCTGGACTGAGGTGCGGCCTGACTCCGACCCTTGCCTTTGCCTGGTGTTCACCAGGCAGACGGAGGGACACAAATGCCGTCCTTGTCCCAGCTCTGCTCGCTGCCTCCGGGCTTGGTGGGATGGGGCTGCTCAGAGAGGTCCCTGCCCTGCTCGGGCCTGCCCCGGCCTGCCCTGCTACCAGGCGGCCCAGCCTGCCCTGGCCTGCCCCTCTGCTGCCTGCCTGGGCCCGGGCGTAGGCAGGCAGGAGGCCATGAAAAAATCCTGAGAAAATCTTTCAATGATGGGGGGACCAGGACGGGGTGTTCGTTGGGCTGGAGCTGGGGGAGGCGATGGGCAGTGTCCTGCGCAGGGGAGCGGCAGGGCAGCAAGGCAGCTGCAGCCCGTGGAAGCTGCTCTCGAAGCACATTTTCCACCTTGTGGCAATTTTTAGAATGAAAAAAAAAGTACTTAACAGCAAGACTACAAGTCAGTTTTTCACAAGGCAGCTGGGTGACTCAATAAGGTTTGGCTTGCTTTCTTGCTTTTTCACTTTTTTTTTTTTTTTTAATTCTGTCCGCTTTTGTACCTTATTTTCCACACTTTTNTGGGTGACTCAATAAGGTTTGGCTTGCTTTCTTGCTTTTTCACTTTTTTTTTTTTTTTTAATTCAGATCGCATTTGTATCTTAATTTCCAACACTTTACATATCCGTGATTGGCTTTTTCTCTGGAAAAAAAAGTGAAGACCCCTGAACTGTCGGTTGTCCCAAGTCGGGAGGTATATTATGCAAGTATTGGTTTTGTTTTTCAGCAGCTCTGCCTTTCTCACCCACCGTCACTCAGTTCTGGCAGCCTCTGGGGGTACGTCGCTGGCAGAGGTGGATTACCCACCTAACTTGGGTCAGTCGTTCCTGTGCAACTTTTTTCCAAACAACGTTTACAGTTAAGATCCCCAATTTATGATCTTTGCTTGGATAACAGTAATGCAGGACCTGATGTAACTGGTATTGAAGAAGTGGGAGCCTTTCTATTGACTTCATTGGAATTGGATGAGATTCATACTGCTGAATACGCTAAAAATAAACAGATCCTCCAAGGAAAGTAATCCCTTATTATTGCCTTCTGTGAGGTCTTGGGGGGAAAAAACAAAAAAGCAGTACTCTGAAATGAAATACACAAATCTTTTTTAATGCATGAATGCATCCCATCTTTTTATTTTTCTCATCTTGTGATAGAGTACTATTTAATTAAATAGATGAGGTATATGTTCTAAGTAGCTTATGGATGGATATTATCTCCATTTGAGATACTGTAATGAGAGACTAGAGGAGCAGCAAGCAACCATTTATTCTACAAAATTAAAAATGTGCAAGAGATGAGCATTTAATTATCTTGACATTACCCTTTGCTAAATTAGGCTAAAGCAGTAAGTTGCAGGACAACCAAGGTAATTTTTTACATATATGCCTAGTTCCATCTTCTTTAAACGTTAAGAATCAGAGACGCGTGTTTTGAAGGAATGGCTTTCTGAATGAAAGTATCCTCCCACTCGAGTAGTAGTAACAAGACATTTAGCTTTTATGTAATGTCACTTTTCATCTATAGGTGTCGTCGTGCTTTGTTCAGGCCACCTACAACTGATGCCTACCCGACATCGGAAGGCTTGTCTCAGCTGCGTACACAGACAGCGAGGGCCTGGCAGAGCTGCGTATCAAATAGCCTGAGCTGTCTGACACGCTCTGAACAAAGCTGCTGGATTAGTCACACAAAAATGGTACCAACAAGAAAAGCATGGTAAAACTGGAGCACCTGGGGCAGCGTAGCTCAGCAGTGAGTACAGCACGCTTACGCTTACGCAAAGGTGTGTGTAGTTCAGGAGGAGAAAACTGTAATTGCAGTTAAGACTATAAACAAGAATTGTTGCCGATTAAATCTCTTAGTTATGAGAGGAGTATTATTCCCTGACCAGATATGTACTCTTCAGAGTTGGGCTCCTCTGGAAAGGAAATTGCTTTTGAAATTTTCATGATGTAGAATTACGGATTACTCTTTATTATTCTTTATTATCTGCTCTTTTGAACACTCTTGCCTGAACATACTAAAAATATGTGATGTACAACATACAAAGCACACAACATAAGTAAAATGTAATTATAGATAAATTAAAAATATAAAAAATACAAAAAAACTGAAGGAGATTCAGAGAAGTTAACCAGATAGCAGTTTTCAGGTTTTACTTCATTCTCTCTGAAGCATTCCAGATTACCTACTCATGCCAAAAGTGGACAGAAAGGGAGGCTGTTTTTTAATAAGATCAATGCAATTGTGTTTTGAAAAGGGGAAAAGAAAAAAATGATAGATGAAATGCTGACCTTTTTGCTTTACTGAAAATGTTTAGTCATTAGATTGAGACTGCAGTTTGCAGGGTTCAGAGGTAGATTTTTACATGAGCAGGGCTTCTCTTTGGTTTTTTTAGTGGGAGAGTGAAGGTGTATTTTGCAAATTTTGATTTCATTATTTTTTTAATCTAAAAAACTATGCTTGTTTTCCGTGCTGTTAGATTGATATCATAGTTTCTATTGTATATGCACACTAAGCATGAGAATGTGCAAGTGCTGGTGTTTTGTGCTACTTAGCCTGTTTCTCCCATTGCATTTGTTAAAAAGCGGTAAATAAATATATGAATGGAAACATTATTTAATACCTGAAGTCCACGGAGAGGTAGCGAGAAATCATGCCCCGCAAGTCTTTGGACTCTCTGGACAGACTTACCGGCAAGGTGAGCGTGAGGCCAGGAATTCTTGAAGGACACCATGCAGCTAAAGGATGGTATTTGCTCCTGGGTACTACCCATTCGAGCAGATAGAATTTACTAACCTAAAGCATTCTGCGTGATGCGAGCACTCTTCGGAGCCATATACTCAGCCCTTTCATTTTAAATATGTATTACTTTTAGAAAAGGAAGTTTACTTTGACTGCACTGTTTCGCTTTCTTTAATACATGTGAAATGGGATAATCCTTTTAAAGTCACTTACTGAAGTGTTGATGAGGATGTGGTTTGTGCCTCTTCCTTACTTCAAGGGACACAATGCCTCAAGATGATACACACGGTGCAGGTACAAGGTATACTACTCATTCATATTAACTCATTCAGCGTGCATTGAATGATGCTGAATTCATGTTTAGAATTAATGTTTAGAAAACAGCTAATATTTTGCTTCTGTCTTTGGTGAAATATCTTGAAAACACTCAAGTCATGATGAGGACAAAGGAGGCCTCCTTCTATATTATACATGCCATACTTAACTAATGGGAGGACAAAACCAGAGATTCAGTACGTGGCTGAGAAAAAAAAAAAAATACCTAAAATCTCTTTTACTTGTGTCCGTGTGACTGCATTGCTATTCATAGCAATTCAGTAACTGAGAAGTGAACTGAATCCAGTTTCCTTAACCCAGGGACAAATTTAACCCAAGAATGCAGGCGGTTTGTATTCTGCACGTGTGAATGGTCTAGAGCTTTTGTGTATTAGTCTGGTTTTAGCCGTTTTAGCAATTACATTGTATTTTGTTCACATCTTTTGGCTTCCACCCTTTTTCATTTTCCCCTTCTCCTGCCAGACCCTTAATCAGCCTGGCTGTGAACATCTATATACGCTGTATACGAACACCTCACAAGCCTTTTTATCTGTGCTGCACCCTTGGGAATAAAAATGGTGTTAACCCACATTATACAGGGAAGGAACAAAAGCATATAGAGAATAAATGACTTGCTTATCAGTGGAAGAGAAATCTGTAGAACACCAGGAACTGAAGGCAAATGCGCCAGTGGCTGGGCCACCAAGTACCTCCTTCCTACTCTCTGCCCGGCGCAGAGCACAAAAAGCCTTGAGCACTCTCTCATCATTCTGTCCGGCCGCAAAGAAGACTCTTGATGGAAGGTGCCTGTTCTGGGACTCTGGTATTGCTCCTCAGTGGTGAGAAAGCAGCCCTCCTGAAGGATAAAGGTGAGAATAAAATTTGGGAGCCCCTCTCTCTTTCCCTCTCTGAACCAGCTAGGACGCCCGAGCTTCTAAATCAAGCCCCCAAACCAGCTCTCTAGAGCAGATAGTATGAGTCATTTAGCCAACTTAAAATGCCCTGTACTGATCCACAAAGAGAATCCCATAAAGTTTTTCATGTCTCTTCTACCTACCCATGCATATAGATCACTCATTGTAGTACCCGAATGCCTGGTTTAACCAGTCACATTAATTTCTGTGTTTTAAAATTGAATTTTGGCTGCTGGCTGTTGCATTCATTTCCAGCTTCTTCCATTTTTCTTCCAACACGAAGAATGCCATTCTGTTATCATAAGGAGAGGTGGGGTGGGGTGTGCGCGAGCTCCACAAATTCTGCAACAGCTCCCACCTCTCCCGCAACCCACTGACTCCGCGCGGCTCGCTATCTGCCTATCAATAATGCTTTATCATGATCCATAATAAAATCACACTTTCCCACGTGCTGCTTTTCTTTTCTTCCTCTCTCCTCTCGCCACACGTTAGGGGGGTTTAGAAAATAGAAGTTTGGATTCTTCTCTCTGGCCCTGCATGGAAGCTGGAGGGGCTTTAGTGGTAACTGAATGTTGCCTAGTCCCTCTGTCCCTATTTTGGAGAGCACCACTACTGGGGACATAAAGAGGTGTGTAACTGCACACGCTCAACTCACGCTGCTCGGATCTTCCATGGTTCTCCACCTTCCTTCCCCATGCCACGGGCTGTCAGAGGACAAAATTCCTCTGGCCCAACCTATGTCCAGGCAGCCCTGCGCATCTCTTCCCGCCGGCCGGCAGGGCAAGCGCTGTGGAAGAGGGGGTGCCTACTCTCCAGCAGTGATCCGATTTATTGGGGGGAGTGTCAGAACTTCACGGAGTTGCGTTTTATAGAACATTTGTTGGGTATTATAAACATCTGCAAATGACTATTTATTTCATGAAGTAACTAACATTCCTAATTAGATGCACCTTGCAGCTGCCGTTAATCTTAATTGGCAATAATGCAGTTACATTTTGATACATATCTTCAGAAGAGTTACAGAGGAGAAGGGGGGGAAAAAAAAAAAAGAAAAAAAGTCTGAAGGGAAGGAAATAAAACTGTTCCCACACAGTTCAGAGAGTTCGCACAAAGAAGATCCCATGGCAACAGCGAGGCCCACAGTTTGCCTTATAAAAATCCAAGAATAGATAATGTATCATCTCTCCTAAAACAACACTTCGCTTCGGAAACCGGAGGGAAAAGGGGGGAAAAAAAGGAGAAAGGGAGGGAAAAAAAACCCCAAAAAACCCCCCCACCCCCCCCCCCCCCCCCCCCCCCCCCCCCCCCCCCCCCCCCCCCCCCCCCCCCCCCCCCCCCCCCCCCCCCCCCCCCCCCCCCCAAGAAAAACCCCAACAGGAAAAGAGAAGCAGGGTGACCCCCGCGCATCTTGCGCGCCAGGCGTTCGGCCTCCCGCCCCAGTCCCAGCTCC
>VZSF01010239.1:370557-446129 GCA_013398295.1 Chionis minor | reverse complement strand
TTGTAATATTTTTGACTGAAAAGGGTATGCGAGAGTAAAGAAGCTCTCTGTGATGGAATCTGTTTAGTGTGAGCTCGGATCCCATCCCCTGGTTCAAACAGATGTTCCCAACTCTGTGCAGCATTCTGCTGTATTTCATAGCTGCAATGGAGGTAGAGAAATCCTGCTTTTCAAGTTGTTAAACTTTAAGGTGGCAATCTTCATCAGTCGTGCTACAGTGCTGCGGGGCTAAGGGGGTTAAATGCCACCGGTAATTTGGGATTACAACTGCGCCTGTAAATCCTGCAAGGAAATTATAAACTGAGGGACCGAGGGGAAAAAATGAATCTCATCTTGGTAGTGGAGAAATATCGTAAATGTCACTAGCCTGAAAATCTCTCATCCAGTTGCTCTCATAAAATATTTTTTTCACCCAGTAACTTACCTACTGAAACCTCAGACCACGTGTGTGGCAGTTGAAGATTTGCAAACAGAGATGCTATCTTCGGTATTTCATACATATATGCATCTGGCTGAGGGACTGTGTGTGAATTAATTCCTCTGTTAGTTATGGTGTGAAGCGAGAGAGGGAGAAGGATAGAAAAGATCGTCGTCTTAAGAACAGAAGCGGGCGAGAGAAGCGCTTCAGCGTTTAAAGATTTAAAGGGCTGCGAGCGATGCACATTGGTCATATTTCTCTGCAAAATCAGTTCTGATAGAGGGACTGGGGGAAGGTGGAGGGAATCGGTAGTGATGACGTTGTGCGGTGCGATGCACTGCAATGCTAAAGTTATATAGTGCGTGCGAAAATATGTACCCTTATGTACTGCTGGTGGGTTCATGCATAATGGATGGAAGCAGATATGCAGATCTATCTGTAGGAAGATGGATGTATTTGTGCAAAGACGGCGATTATGTAACTTGATTACATCAGTGGCATCAGTCGCCGATCGTGAAATAATATGCTCAGATAGCGTATCGATCGCTCGGGTTAACTTTGTGGCGCTCCCGCTTTGCGGCGGNGGGGGGGGGGGGGGGGGGGGGGGGGGGGGGGGCGGGGGGGGGGGGGGGGGGGGGGAAGATCCTCGCTCAGCTGTTGGCAAGGGGTTTGCCTCTTCGCCTTTTGCATCGGCGTGCTCCTGGCGGAGTTTCCCCGGGACGGGGAGCTCAGGGAGGAGGAGGAAGGAGGAGGAGGAGGCTGCCCGGTGGCTCCAGAAAAGCCCCCGCGAGGCTGCACAATGGTCCCGTTGAGCGGATCCGGCCGCCCGCTCCTCGGCAAGGTCACACGCAGCCTGGGACTTCGGGTGCGTGGCGGCAGCTGAGCGCAGGAGGAACAAGACCGAAATTAAAATTGATCTTCCTCCTCCTCCCCCCCCTCGCCGTCACCTGCCTCCCAGCGCGGCGTTGTGCTGCTCACCCCGCTTCCAGCGCTCCAGCCGGGGATGCTGATGTGTCGCCGGGAGCGTGTGCGGCGCTTCCCAGAGTAGCGTGGTCTCGCCCCGGTGTGTGCAGCGCCTGCCCGGCAGCCTTAGAGGATGCTGCTTCGGTATTTTAGACTACGGCGTGGCTGACTTCAGGGGAAAAAACAAAAAAAAAAAGTATCGTCACATGTAACAGCCTGATCTACCTGGTGCGTTTTGAGGGGGCCTAAAGGGCGGTCTGTTAACACGTTTCAGCCATCTCAGAAGTGAGCAGGTGAAGAGCAAAGGTGGGACGGGGGTCCCGTCGCTTCAACTCTGATGGACTATTTCAGCTAATCGGCCACAAAGATAGTGGTATCAGGATACACTTTAATATCCATTTTAGAATCCTAAATCGCTGCTCCTATCTCTTTGGGAGGAGCAGGTGGGGGGGAAGAGTACTCCTTGAAGACAGATAAGCTTGCAAAGGCACCGCTGAGGCCCCATACCTCTCCTGGATGCATTTTCTGAAGAATGTAAGCCTGATGAAATCTTAACTCAGCTGAAATGAGTGATCTTATCATCGTTGGCCTGTGTCCTTCCCCACTTCACTCTGAATTCATTCTAGCAAAATTTCTCTAAAACACTTTTCAGTTACGAAGAGGTGAGGGCAGAGTGGGTTTTACATCTCTTGATAAACATGATCTCCACGTACCAACTAAATTTAATGGACTATCAAGCTCACAGTAATTTTACCGTGGAACCAGCCTGAAAAATAATTTTTTTCCTCTGCTTCCCTGAAATCATCAGTATTTTAAAGTTGGTTCACCACTCATTCATGACTATTTTCATATTTCCAGAGGATAAGTCTGGGCAAGCACTAATAAATCCTGCTAATGTAGTTTAGAGTTTGACATTCATAGAGTATTCTGATTAAATTGGAAAAAAAGAATATGAAGTTAACTCTGTTTCCATCCTTCAGGGGTCAGAATAACACTATGGCAACTCCTATGCGTTGCTATAGCTCTTAGAATTTTCAGAAATGTCCATGGCATACACTGTTCCACCACACACGATTACAGGCAGGCTCTTTCCCTTTAATTCCTTACAGGACTTCTTGTGACATACAGGCTACATACCTGTACCACCCGTCTTAAAGGAAAGCACAGAAAGTGTTATAAAACTGGTGCTGTGAAAGAGTAGGCATTGACAGTGTGGGAATATATCACATGGTACACGGAAACTGGCATGCAGCATGCAAAGATTTGCAGATTCAGAGTACTAGAGAGCAGTAAGCAACCAAATTTTATTTATAGATTAATTTCATCGTGGTAGTTAGCAATACCCACTCGGTAAAAATAGAGGGTTTCAGCTCCAATGCAGTATCCATTCAGTTTGCACCAAATATAGCTTCTTCGAGAGGAAACTTTCCTCGCTGAAGTAAAACTGTAAATCACTCGGACAAATGAAGAGAAAATGTGAAGAGAAATATTTACATAAAACATTCCCCGGCTCCAAATCTCAGACCACTGAAAGCAGCGAGAGTTTTGCCACCCACTCCTCGCTAGCGCTGGGAAGCCGGCTTTTAAAGAAAACAGCAGTGCATGAAGAATAATCTCAGTGCCTCCCTCTGAAAGAGCAGGCTTCTGACTCTCATTATCACTGAAGACAGGAGACTTGTTTTACTGCTGAAAGGAAAATTTGAAACATACGGGGCAGGTCTTAATGAAGCTTTTTTACTATTCAGTGATATTCTTGTAATGTATTCAGAGTACTTTCTGTGGCCATTATGTCAAACCCATGTATTGGGAAACAAAGCAAAAAATGGATAACCGACTGAGGTTTTCGTTCAGTGTACTTGCACTTACAGAGAAGTGTTTGAATATACTTCTGTGTTTCATAACAGCTATGATCTTTAGCAGCTGGGAATCTTCTTATTTTTATAGTGCACGCTGCATGATAATGCATGGCAACTGAAACATCCAAGCTCTGATTAATGTGATTAAAAACCAGCAACTTATCTAGTGGTGCTCAAGTTGTAAAGTTTAATTATAGAGGCACCATTTGTACAGCTATAGGTAAGGTGTCAGCATTTCTATTATAAACCTCTATCTTGTTGCCATCCATTGTGTCAGGAGTCCATGAAATAAGAAGCATTTACAGTACAGACCATAATGGCTGTTTTGGATTACCGTCATGGCCTGTCAGGTCAGTAATCCATGTGTTTCTTTAAGTCTTTACATGCACATCTACAGCAGCACCAAAGCAGCCATTATGCTTTATCAGTTCAAGTGTATGCTTGTTTTATTTTAAACTGTAATTAAATATGAGATGATGGACCACAGTGACTCAGGAGGGATCATTTAACCTATCATTTTTCATGAGCTTTTGTATTGTTTTCATATTCTGAAAACATAACCAGACCAAAGGCAGCAGCAGTGAATTTTACTTGTGTTAGCTTAAAATTAATGCACATTTGGGAGAAATCTCTTTTGGAGGGAAGGAGAAGGGGGAAAGAATGAAGATGAAAGGTTGTGCTTTTTTAACGTTAATATTTGAATATTAAAAACCTGTGTTACTTGCCAAAGCTATGTAAGACCAGGGCAAGAAAATGAGGTAGTGCTGGTTCTCTGTTTTAACATTGGGTACTGTGTTTTTCTAGGTCTCACTGTACCTGTGTATTATAGGTACTCCTAGGTAATTTCATGGTGTTATATAGAGTTATTTATGCCTCAATAACTAGGTCTGAACAAATGGACCAAGGACATCAGTCTTACTGCTTTCTGTGCTTAGAAATTTCATGTTTATAAGAACAGCACACAGACAGGCATTAGTCCTTCAATGGTTGTAGCATCAACTACAGCAACTACCCACAAAGATTTTTTTTTGATTGGGGATGAAGAAGGAGAAAGGAAGAAAATGAAAACATTTAGATTTTTGTGAATGCAACAGATATTATTTTCATTTTATTTTTAGTTTGGGGCGTAATTTAGGAAGTGCTCAGTATAGCTTCTGAGAAGAAACACAAAAACCCAATTTATGCATTAAGACCAATACAATCTATACAAATTTATCAATCAGCAGGCAGACAAGGCGTAGTACTACTTGGTGATTGAGTGGCTGGTGGTGTCAGAAAGTTTTCTGTTCTCTGGTCCTTCACAGCTGTCCGCAATGAATAGTGTGTTGTAAAAGAGGAAGAAGATGGAGACTAGCAGAATGGGTTAAAAAGGGGGGCAGAAAAGCATAGAAGTATACAGATACTGGTGATGTAGCTTGTGTCTTTTCAGAGATGGGATGTATTTCTATATTCCTTTTGTGTGGCCTTCACTAGTGAGACCCAGATGCTTGAAGCTGTTGCAGTTCCCAACTCCCTCTGCTCTAATTTTTTGGGGTATTCTTAAACTCTTTGGTGTGAGGGCCGTCACCTTTTTGTTTACATGCATGTTTCCAGTCGCACAATGAGACTGTGATCTCTCAGTTGAGGTAACTTGAGGTGCTTCTCCATAAAATAATAAATTGGTGTCAGAAACATGAAGGAATGTTTCCTACTGTCTATTTGAGAGAAGACAGATACTTTACGCGAGTCAAATTTTTCACGCATAGAGCACTAACTGTTGGAATTTCCAGCAAATGTCTCTCAATGCTTTTACAAGATAGCCTCTTAGGAAGCTACTGCAGCTGCTGCGTAAAACCTCGATATCTCAGTTTCACCTGTTAAGCTCCACTTAATAGTGTGTGCTTGGACCATTAGTAGCGATTTCAGTGAACTCAATCCTGGCCAAAAGTTTAGGCTGTTTCAAGGAAACTGAAGTCATCGTCACATGCATCACTATAATGCAGAGGGACGGGCTTCGGCTGGTGAGGTCAGGGGGGAGTTTAACTGGCAGTGACCTACCTGGATTCCCAGACCAGTCACCTCGGACTGAGAATTTCTGTGCCTGAATGGTGTACGGGACCTGCCTGTACATTCCTCCCTGCCTACTTCCATTTGGCAATGCATCTCTCCTGGATTTGACTCTGAGCTCAGTAGATCGTACGCCTCAAGGATAATTCCTGCACCAAGAAGATCTGTCGCTATGATGGAAACCTTGGGATGGAGCCACTGTGTCTGCAGAGGGATGTGTTTGGCCGGGATGCTTTTGTGTGGCACTGATCCCTGGCAACAATTTTAGCCCCGTGTCTGTCAGGTTGCCGTTCAGTGCACAGAATTTCAGGATGGCGGCAGAGCACAGCTGTTACTGTACAGCACCTTGGCATTCCTGCATCCTCAACTTCTCTTCAATGCTTTCTGGCTGTCTCCTCCCAGATTTGAACTTACTTTGCAGGAAATCTTACCTTTGCTCATTTCAGAATAACGCAAGTGGAAATGCATGGCATTTCCTTTCCGGCAAGTTGTATGCGTAGTGGAGATGTGTGTATATATGTCTGTGTATCAGTCTGTCAGTAAGATCTGCACATTTTTTACACATAGAGTTTGTTTATTTCAACAGCTTCTCTTACACAAGAGAAGAGACCTGTCAGCTTTCTACTGGACGTTTCTTTGGGGTCTCCCATAGCTGCAGTTGGTGCACTTACACCAATGTTAAATCAGGTTCACTGACTGACAATATCTCTCTGTACATATATATATATATGTATTCAGTTATGTACATGTACACATGCACAAATACATATGCCTACGTATGTGTATGCATACATGTGCATTTCCTCAGATACCTGTGCATTTACTCACATACATACACAGAGGAAGAAGGAGAGCAAGCCATAAAGAGAAAGTACTCTAGTTATTTTTTATGTTAAATGTAGGAAACATGACACAATTCAAACATACCATGAGATGGTAGCTGTTTTTGAGGATTGATTTAGTATTAATTTATTTTTTAATGGTCTGTAAATGCAGCTTGTTTGATGACAACACAAATTTATTTTGGAATGCAAAATCTGAAACATATTTTGAAAGGACTATCAAAGATCACCAGTCAGGGCTATATGGCATCATCTGCAATTTTAGAAATGAACATGGTAACACTTTGGAAGGTACAAGCTGGATGTTTCCTGTATACGCCTCCAACAGAAGAAGAGATGCTATCGAAAATCTCCTGTCCATTATTATAGAAAAGCTCGATCAGAGTACTTGCTCCGTTCATAGCAGAAGAAAGCTGTTTATATTATAAAAGAAATGCCAAACTTGGTTTAGTATTTCTTGTAACACCTGCTTTACCAACTGATGACTCATATTCACTACGAATAATGTGGCTGCCTTTGGTCACTTCTTATCCAGAAAGCTATTAAGGAAGGAAGGACCAGAGAATGACAGCTGAAAAGAAAAGAATTCCACATGAAGAGATCCCCATCTGAAGAAAGAGATGAAGGTTTTGTATTATTCAGAAAAAAAGAGGAAGAAATTATATGGGAGTACAGGGGATGCGGTGGGAAATACTGAAGGCTATTGAAAGATACTTTGGGTTCTCTTACATACTGTTTTCCTGATGACCAATAAAATTAAAGTGTGACAAATCAAAATGAGTAAAGAACCACACTCCTTTATGTAGTACATTCAAATTCTTCATCTCTTATTGGCAAAAATACAGTGAAGAAAAAGGTCTAGTGCAATGCAATGGCTTAAGTCCATGATAAAACCAATTTTTTAGAATTTTGCATTGTAATAGATAGCGAAATAAGATTATCAGCCTGTGTAACAGATAGTTAGATAAGGCGGCTGTCAACTTGCATACCCCAAGGACCACCTGCTGACTTCCAGTTATAGTGCAATTAATGGATGTGTGTGTCTGTGGTTTCTAAAGTGCTAAAGGGTGCGTCTTGCAAAGGGTTTGGTGCTGCCTTCCCCTGGAGGTCTGCTGGCTAACTAGAAGGGCTGTAAGTGTGTTCCTGTGACCGTAGTTCTTTACTACCTCTTCAGCTTACAAATCTGGCAATAGCGGTACTGCTTAATAAAGACTTTATTAGTGCTGACCGGGCAACCTAATTTGGCTGTTTAAGTCCTCATTACTAAAGTCCCGATCCAAAACCCATTGAAGGAAATGGAAAGATGCCCACTGCTCTCAGTGGGTTTTGGATCAGTCTCCAGCTTTATCATCTAATTTCCTAGGTTTTGTTAGTTTCTGTGGAAGAATCTCATGCTGCTTCCTATCTTTAATGGTTTAACATTGTTTAGAAAAAGGAAATCTTGTAAACTGATAGAATTCAATAGAGCTTTACTATATTATTGACAGCATGGTCAGTCCCATCAGTTTCCATGATTAAGAGATAATGCAACCCTCATATTTTGTTTCTTCGTAGAAAGGAACGTCTAGATTCTTAGGCCGCCGCTGGTCTCCAGTGCTTTCAGTTGCTACGATTGGAAAGTCGTAAAGCCCTTCAAAAATAATCACTAAAAAGATATGCAGTATTGGTGTACATCCTGAGCTAGTTCCTTCTGAAAATTCAGCAGGTTAATCAAATTACAGATACGTTTTAATCTTTAGTTTAACATATCCTCCTTCCTATTGCCTCTTTACTGCTTTATAATGTATATTCTATTAAAGGACAACCACATGGCTCAATGGACAGACACTGTAGATCTATTTATGGCTGTTCACATACAAAGGACCTTCCTTAATTAGTATTTTCTCTGGATTGTGTCCATTTGGGTAGTACTTAATGCTTAAGTCTTCCATATTAGCTAATGTAATGTCTGTCTTTTATTTCTTTGGCATCCTAAAATTAGTTTTGCAAGTTTGGAACAAAGATAGGGATAATTAAGGTAGGTAACAAAGGAAGATGAGTTTTCACAAAGGCTCACAAAACTTGAGGCCCTCTCTGTTGTTACAGGAGGGAGATGTGCTTCCAGGGGCAACTGAGAGACAGACGCTAACTTTAGGATCTCTGGTATCACTATAAACTTTGCGCCTTTATGAATGTTCCTGATAGGAACAAAGAAACAAGTCCTTAGGAATGAATTTTGAATACTTCAACATAAGACAAATAAAATTACTGATGAGTGACATTTAATTCCAGTTACAGCTTTACCGTACTGCTTTCCCAGGACTGCTGATATTTAATAAAATTAATTTGAAGGTATTGGACCTCC
The DNA here is from genome assembly GCA_013398295.1 of Chionis minor. NCBI lineage: Eukaryota > Metazoa > Chordata > Aves > Charadriiformes > Chionidae > Chionis > Chionis minor. The sequence continues at coordinate 437,660 of VZSF01010239.1, read as the reverse complement.
AAGGCCTGAAATCAGTCCCTTTCACTAGTTCCAAATATTTCTTCTCTGTAAAACTTTACTAAATTTATCCATGCTTCAATCTTCTATCTCTAAACTCTGGAAGATAAAAACACCTCCTGCCTTCTTGTCTTTTTCAGTGTTTAATCTATTTATAATATGCAATCTTTAAGATTTCTATTTTATTACATATAGAGTAGGTTTAGAGGAAGAGTTAATGTCAATTTCTTCTCCCTACCTCAGTGAAAATTCAATTTTCTGACAGCCCTTGAAAATCATGGAAAGTATTTGCTTTCCCCGAGAAAAAAAGTAATTTTTATGTTGGTTAGACAGTGGGTTTTTTCATATTTTCATATTTTTTTCATATTTAGTACTTAGATTTTGGGAGGATTAAATCAAAATATGACATTTCAAACATGAAATTTTAATGAAAACATTTTCTTTTCTGTAGAAAATTAATCAGCGAAGATAATTTCAGAGTACTTAATGCAAGTTCTTAGCGGAACAGGACTCTCAGCTAAGGTCTTTAGATGCTAAATAATACAAATATGAAAATAGTACTGTGAGTCATACTACTGGGGGTGGCTGGGTCAGCTGCTTGTTTCCTAAATACTAATCAGTCTTTTTAATTTAAGGCTACCTCACTATTCATCATCTTCTTTTTCCGTCTTGCCTGAATTAATTGTGTGTAAATTATTGATGGGCACAAATCAAAGGCAGCACGCGTTTTTCCTTTTTGCCAGGGTTCAGGTGTAACCCACCTAGTTATCAGAATAAAAATATTCATAGCAATAGCTCGTTCTGGTTTAGATGCTGAACTTTGACCCCCTGTTTGCTCCCGTTCATCAAATCTTAATGCGGTGCCCAGGGAGTTGCTGAAAAGACTGCTGTTGGTCTTAATGTTGTAGCGAATTAGATTTGAGAATCTCAAAATCTTAGCCACGAGTTTCTCTCATTTCATGCGGTGCATTTGCCTGTTGGTGCAGGACCATCGCCTGCTGTACACTCACAGATAATGCCCGTGTGAAGAGCAGCTTTTCCCAAGCGGATGCCGAAGCAGGGCACATCCCATTTTGCCGTCAGATCATCCCAGAGGCGAAGGGATTTGAGGTTTCATACACGAAACCTCTGCCCTTTGTTTTAAGTCTCATTACTAGACATGGCAAGCCGTGCTCAGTGCCATCCTTTGGGCTAATTCCAGCTGATGGCTTTCGCCTGTGGCCGGACCACAGAGCTTCACGGAGATGCCGGCAGCGTTTCCCCCGGCACAGCCGGCCTCAGGAATACCACGGGCCAGCAGGCTCCGTGCCCAGCACGACCTGTCGCCTGGAGAGACTCATGGTCTCCGCAGCTTTCTTTAACACAAGACATTTTTGTCTGCTCCGCAGATACTCGTGTTTGCTGATGGGGAATAATATTAAGCGAAGCAAGGGTAAACCGATTTCACACAGAAACTCCTGTCAGAGCTCTGTGTTACATCAAGAATAAGCTTAGAGTAACTCCACTGAAGCTGTTGCATTCGGCTTGCCAGACTGAGTCCAATACGAACCTTCAACATAGATATTATTGCATTAATTTTAATGAATAAAGATCACAGACACATTACTTAATTAACATAGCAAAACCCATTCTCAGCAAGCAAAGAAGTTATATTGTACAGCCACTCTAATGCAATCACAAGAGTGTACTTTATGGCTGCAAGGATATAATTTTCTTGTTAAAAACCTTTGATGTTTCTTTAAATATATAAAAACACAGGAAATGTGTAAATAAGGCTTGCCAGCCGTCTCAAATGCCTCATATCAAAATGAATCTTTTAGCTTTAATCTGTGTTAATTTTGATCTTTCAAATAATGCTGATGCATATATGCATGCATATATAGAAATGCCAGCCGAGGTACACGTGTACATACACGTCTTCTGTTATAAAATCATAGGTGTTAATATTGAAAATACAACCACAATGTCAATTTTCATATGTTACCTTTACCATTATGTTTATCTTTGTATTTACAGTTAGGGGCTGTTTAACCACAGGAGTTTGGGTTTTCTTGTGCTTCCCTGCCTGGTCCAACTCACCGTTGGACAGAAAATGCTCCTTTAATTTGTTCTTCTGGCATTCAGGAGCACCGAATCGGACATTGCTACATTTGACCAAGACCCACCGTGCAAAGTCTCCCCTGCATGTCTGGTTTAGACCTACACATGTTTTTCCCTCTGAGCTCCTTTGTGCGTTACCGCACGAGCGGGTTCGAAGTTTCTGAAAGCCGGGGAGTCAAGAGGCCACCAGCCAGCTGAATGACAGTATCTTGACAAGTGCAAGGTCGGCCGCTGGCTCTGTGTTAGTCCTGAATTTGTAACTCGGAGGGAGTCCATGTGTGGTACAACAGGGGAAGGCGGTGGGCAGCATATCTCAGAGATTGGCAGGAGCTGCTTGCTGTGTAGATGGGTTTAGATTACAGTGGGAGGCAAGATTTTAACACGTATTTTGGTGTGCTTAAGCCCACACTGACACACAGGCTATGCAAACTATTGCTTGGAAGCAATATAGCTAGTCAGGCTGCAGTTTATCCAACAATGAAACCTGAACGCGGAAACGGAAATGTAAATATAATGTAGTCCAAAGTGTAGCAGGCTGTATCAGTACCACCTGAAACATGGGAATAAATGAAATTATTGTTTGTTTGGCAGGAACTGTGGTTCTGCAATCCTTGCTTTTATTATTATTTTTAGTGCTGTGATTTTAACCCCAGAGAGTGCTCTCAAATAAGTTTTTAACCTTGTGCTTTATTGAGAGGAATGAGGATGACTGAATTTTCAACTAGAGGCACTTTCCTATAGCGTTATCTTGTATTTTTTCTACCAAAATTGGCATTGTATTTTTAGCTGAAAAAAGAAGGGTTTTTTCCGTACTGTTTTCTTTTGTTGGAAATTTATAGTCTAAAGGTTATTGCAGGATATAGTAAAATAGTAGAGTAAGACTATGTTCAAAGAACATTGGTTTTTTCACACCTACAAACTTTTGATTTTATTTTAAGGATTACCTAGTAAGACTTAAAAAACCTCAACAGCCCCCCCACTCCCGAAGACAAAGGAAGGGGACAGACCAGACAAAAGGCAAGTTTTTGTAATTAAATTTAAATACACATTTAAGTCCATAACTTGTTTTAAAGTGCGAATTGCCTTTGTGCTTATCTTAGAGGGCAGACAGTCCCTCTTACTGTTTAAAGCTTATTTTTAAAATAGCTTCAGTATGAAGGAGCCCAATCTTTACTAAGTCCTTATCAAAGAATAAACTTAAGCAGAACCTGCTGTCCAGCAACACTCACTTTCCTTTAGACGTTCGGAAATAGTTAAAATACAGCAGGGAGCACCATCACTGATTTGAGTATCAAAATAGTGTATACTTCTAGGGGGTCCCATAAAATTTGGTTTATGAAACTCAAAAGTTTTATAACGCAGAGAGTTGTTGGTTTTTGACATACAGAATCAGCGATTTCAGCGGGAATTTTTTGTTGATGTCTGGAAATCTAGCTCACTTTTACTGTTACATGATATGCATAGTGCATAGCTTTTAATGTAACCACAGTCATACATGGATGAAATGAGAACTATTGTATCAGTTTCTGTGAGCAAATGAGGACTTCACTTTCTCTGGCTGTCCACACCTCTTTTTAAGTGAACACTAAATTTTATTTGCAGACAAAGCCATAGGGGAGTAAATATCCTTAAATGATCCTATATTGTATGTGATGCGATGTACAAATAATTATATTCAGCAGTGTGGAATTTATCTATTTCTACCAGTTGAGACATTCTGGCTGTCACCAGTCACTGACAGCGATTGTGACTTCCTTCTGCACGCAGCGCTTGCCTTGTACGATAATACTGTGTTTATGTAGGACGTTGTTCCTGAGATTTCATAGCCCAGTTGGGAAATTAGCTGTATGCCTGCCAGTTAAAATAACGGCAGCTCTGCAGTTGGGCTGTGCGGCTGGCTTTGACAAAATTCAACCTCTTTCCAGAGGCGAGCTGTGCTCCGGCAGCCCCTGGCTGAGGGGAAGTGTGTCCGGAGCCCCAGATGGGAAGGCACAGGGTTTGCTTGGAAAGCCGCAGGCAGCGGTCGGCAGAGCACTTGCCTCCCTGTCTTCTTCAGCCCTGTTGTTGCCGCGTGTGCTGTGTATAACAGCTGACAGGCATGGGGGAGGCCGCTCCAGGATGGATGTTAAAGAAAGGCTATTAATAATTAAGAAATTGAGAAATCCTGAGTGTTGGTCAGTGGTCTCTGGCATGACTTTGGCTTGCTTGTGTAATCATTTCTGTTGCATACATCATCCCTAGGGAGATATCCCTGCCTCCTAGGCTCAATGTCAAGCTGTGGCTTAACATCAGCTCCCAAGGGAAGGAGAGGGCTTGGCTAGGGAGGGCTGTCCCTCCAGGGCAGCTTTCTGAAGCCAGCTGGCCGGGTGCCGGCAAGGGGGACAGCACGCTCCAGGCCGTGACACCAGCTGGTGAAGAGCAGTTCACGGCCCAGCGGCCATCGTCTCTCAAGCAGGTTGTCCAGGACCGCGGTATTAACCACAGTATTGGGCCTTGAGTCTCTTCTCAGCCACCTGTGGTGGTCCCAACACTTGGTTATCGCTATTGCTATTGCCATTGCTATTGCTATTGCTATTGCTATTGCTGTTCCTGTTCCTGTTCCTATTCCTGTTCCTGTTCCTGTTCGTATTCCTGTTGTTTTCTGTAGGTTTTGCAGGTATTTTTAGTTTCTAGATGGTATGAAGTGCAGCCCCCCCACCATGATACTTTTTTCGTGCACAAAACTGGTAGTAGATGTTGTGTCTGCTAGACTGCGAGCAGGGATAAGCTTAGGTATGGGATGGTATCAGAGGATGGTTTGGTACAGACTGAGCCAAGCATGTCACCTTGGTCTCAGAGGCGGTTCTTGGAGTGGACTGTCTTTCCTCATCTCTTGACTCCAAGAAGCAGGCACCAGTAATGAGTGGGCATTAGGCAGTGTAGATGGTCTGGGAGCCGTGTGATGGCGTTGACTCAAGGACTGCATCACTCGGCAGCGCAGACGTGTTGCCTGACTTCGATTCCCATGAGCAGAACGGGGTGGCAGCACTTCTCACCTGGCTGGCTCACTAAGGGAATAGGGACATTAGAGACTGTGAGATGTTAAGATATGGTGTTTTGCTGTGTGAGGAGAGCACAAAAGACAGACTCCAGTCTGAGAAGATGGATGGGTTTCCTTCAGTAAAGCATTAATGCATGCTGTATTCCTCCTCTGAAATGCAAGCTAATAATCACAGGCTCTGCAGTTGTTTCTGGGGATTTTGCTATGCAGATGGTATTTTCTCATTATTACACTGTAAAACTCATGCACACGTGAAAGGGAAGAGTGAAATAAAGAGGGGTAATCTAACTAAATATGAAAAGCGTATTTATAAGCACATTTTTTTGCCTGGGAATCAATTAGCTCACTCTTAGCCTTACGCTTTGGAGCTCTGTCTGGCTATATCTTTGTTTATAAGATGCCTATTCCTCTTTTTATTGCCCTTTGAAAAGCCTCAGAAACCAGACTCCCATCACTGACATGCTGTTGAGACAGGTCAGGATGGGCAGGTGTGTACCTGCTGCTCTCTGAATCAGAACCACAAAGGCAAAGGGGTCTCCAGTGCAGATCCCATTTGGGGTATCCCTCTGTAACACAGCTGCTCTTTGGAGGTAAGCTACAAATATTATTGGTCTTGTACACTGCTTTCACAAGTTGTCCTTCCAAAAAAGGCATGGTGAAACAAAGGTTTGGTGAAATAATTCCATTGAAAAACAGAATTTGCCACTGCCATATTTCCCATTTGTAGAAGAACTGATATGCACTCCAGCAGGTCGTGTTTGTTCAGCAGATTTCAATTAAGGGTGTTATTGCTTTTAAAGGCCAAGCTGGACTTTTCCCAGAGCAGGTTTTTTTTCTTTCCTCTTCATACATAACTCCATACAATGACTTCATATAGACGAAATGTGCATGTGCCTATATCCTCAGAAAGCTTTTATAGAATCTTAGAACGATTTAGATTGGAAGAGACCTTAAAGATCATCTAGTATTGCGTTAAGAGTTAAAGTAATTTGGTAGAAAATAAACCCCCTTGCGTTCCAGCTGACCCTCAGATATTAGAGGAGCTGGGGGCGGCTGGGCTTAGATTCTGATTGATGCCCAGTGTTGCGTTAATAGTCCGGTCGTGCCCAATACCTTTATGGGACTATCACGATTACGGATGCACTACTCACGCTGCCCTGTCCGTCCGGCAGCGGTCTGTGAACTGTCACAGCCACACTCGGGATTTGGTTGCGTTCAAGAACTCTCATGGCCAGATTAATGAACAGTGCGATTTATTAAAGCAACAGATGCACAAATTCTTTTAGATTGCTGGTGATAAAGTAGCTGCTTGGTCTCCCGGAGGTCTCCCCAGAGCTTTCTATTCTCCAGACTGAGCAACCCCAACTCTCCCAGCCTGTCCTGGCAGCAGAGGTGCTCCAGCCCTCTGATCATCTTCGTAGCCCTTCTCTGGACCTACTCCAACAGGTCTGTGTCCTTCTTATGTTGGGGACTCCAGAGCTGGATGCGGTACTCCAGGTGGGTTCTCACCAGAGAGGAGTAGAGGGGCAGAATCACCTCCCTCGACCCGCTGGACACGCTGCTTTTGATGCAGCCCAGGAGTTCGGGGAAAATTTCTTTTACCTTGCCCTGTCTGAGTTGGCAGTAGTATCTGCAGTGGGAGGATGCAGGCATGGTGGTTAGGGTTTGGATGGGAATAGGGATTTTAATGTTGTTAGAGGAATTATTATTATTTTTTTCTATTCCAAGATTGCCCATAATCGCCCATTCTCCATTTCCCTCTGTGTTGTGCACGCTCAGAACCTGTTCCATACAGCTTACAAAAGACAGAAATTGGATAGAGGCGGCTGGGGAGCACAAGGTAATAACAAAACCGTACTGGCAACACTATTGACAGTACCCGTCAGCTACCACTTCCCTCTCAGTTTTTTGTAGACATCACAGTAGATAAGGGATTTGAAGGAACAGAGGTTGGAGTTCAGCGTCTTTTTAGTCTGCTTGAATGATTGAGGAAGGGTATAAAAAACCACCTCAGGCTTAATTTTGTAGGAGCCGATTCTCACAAAGGGTGAGGTCTGTCTGTAGGAAAAGCACAAGGCTTCTATGATGCCAGAACACCTCCAGATGTCACCTAAGAAAAAACAATCACCAGCACAGTTTTCATTAGGTTATCAAAGCAATTAACTTGATCAAGATCATGTTGATTCTGTAAGGCAATTTTGTCTACGGAAGAGGAAATTTCTGCACAAATTCCCGTGAGTCTTTCAGAACTCTGTGGCATTATCTTTACCTGTCAGTGAAATCTGAGCAGTTTGAGTTTAGAAAACAGAAAACTAAACTATCAGTGAGGAGAGGTAAGCGTGATTTCGTATTACACTGTATTCAGAGTATTAAAATATTTTTAGTTTGAATTTGGACTTTTGACCTCTTATTAATAAGCAAGTTTTAATCTTCTTGAATTTAAAGGATATTTAATTTTTAATGCAGACTTTGTGTCCTTTTACTTTCTTAATAATCAGAAGTTCACATGGTATCAGATGAAACACCTTATGACAATCTAAATTGAATATATCATCATTATTACCTTTATCAGTCAGAAAGAATTAATTGAATTGTGAGTATTGCTCATAGATCATGATGTCTGCTTCTGAAAAATGCATTGACCTATAAATTGTCCTCAATAGCCATCCCCAGACGAGACAGGAGTTACTAGAAGAAATTTGTAGAAAGATGTCTTCTGAATGATGGGTGTTTGCACAGTAAAGCTGAGTAAGGCAGCGACTATTTCAAAGCTCCTTTTTAGAGTTTTTGTGTTAGGTACTTAAAAAAAAATACAGTTTTCTATTTCTAGTATGAATTAACATAAGGCACATATGAGATGTATTTCTTTTTTCTGTCTAGTTATATCGATGTAAGACAGGACACTGGTGGAGTATGTACTAACCACCACATGAATTTATAGATACTTGTTCCTGTTTTACCCAAAATACAGTAAAATTGTTCATGAGTTGAATGATTCCTGGAACCAGCTATCTTTGTATTTATTTTTTCAGATCTATTTTACAATGATTCATAAACTTTAATTGTGAATTGTTTTGTAAATCATATAATTTGCTACTCAGGATATACTCCAGTTCTGAATATGTGTACCCATCCTTAGGAACAAAGGACAGGCCTTTTTTGCCCCTGCTTCCTCTTAAAACAGTTTTGTTTTGGGTTTGTCCTTCTACTCTGGTTTTGCTTTCAAGGCGAAAATAATTGCTGGCAGCTCAGATTTAGTACCCTTTAATAGACGTGGCTTTTCTTCTGACTGATGTCTATTCCCTGATGGTCTACATAAAGCAGTCGTAACTTCTCTGATATTTACCACAATAAACAAGCTAAAATTTTCTATTCTAGTTAGACTTCCTATTCCCTGTATGTCCTTTAGACAGCCGTCTTTGCAATTCTTGTGACCTGAGTTAATTTTTTGGAGAATACTGGCCAGAAGCCTCCGCATTATGCCAGAACAGGTCTTGATAGTGCTGTATGCAGTAGGTCTCCCACATACCTATCTTAAAATACAGATGCTAAATTTGCAGCTATTGAGCGATATGCGGTTCTGATTTGTTATTTAGAAGATTGTACTTCCCTCATACAGTTTTTCTGACATCCAGCATGTAGTGACTTTCTGCTTTACTGAGAGTCTGTGGCTGCACCAGACAATCTGTAGTGCTTTACCACTCTAACTTACGTACGTATTTAATGCTGAGAATCTGCCTAGAATCTGAACAGTAGCCAAAAGTATTGCTCTCTCTGCTCCTGGAAGTGTTCTTAAGAGTGGTCTTCTGGCAATGTGGGAAATGCCATTAATTGTTCATAGTTTAAGCCTGCTTAAAATTCATCCTGGTACCAGAGGGACTGCAGATTTCAGTGCTATTTCCTGGGTATATTATAGAGGAAATCACCATAGCTACTAGTATCTCGGTACATAAGATTGAACAGGTCAGTTTTACTCACCGAGTATGAGCACATTCACCAAATCACCAGAAATAATGGTATGTGTGTGGCAGAGAACTTGTAGAATACGTCTTACCTTACCATAACACTGTATTTCTCATTGGTTCCCATAGTTATCAGATACTATTTAAAAATCCCCTCCTCTCAGCTGTAAAACCATGCCAGAAAATCTGGCATTCCAACGCAAGTCACAAATGCAGCTAAGAAAATTTTTGATTTTTTTCTTTCAGACTTACAGAAACTTTACATGGCATATGTTTAGGACAGATACCTCATTATTAGCAAGTCAAGAAACAGAAGAATATTGCAACATGCATAGGAAGAGTACTAGCTTCCAAAAGAAGGGATACTAAGAAAATCATGAGATGGTAAAGTGTAATGTCAGCATGACTTTAAGTATAACAAACAGGTTTTGGCTAAGTTTATCTGGGAGTAATGTAAATTATCTTTTATAGAGTACTTGTAGCAAACATTTTGTTTACTACCCTAGCTATTTCATTAGCTGTTCCTCAGCATCATGGCTTCATCATGTACCAAATTTTCCTTTAAAAACTCTCCATCTTGCATACAATTAAGCTTTACTGAGGGTGTAGAAGTGCAGTATAGCCACTGTGAGTTAGGATCACCAGTAAGCGTGACAACTGTCAGACACAAGAATAAAAGTATTTTAGGAACCCCCAGCCTTGATTCTATCATTTCACATTTGCATAACCAATCTTAACAAATCCAGTTATGCTAGGCACGTAGTGGTTCAGAATGGCTTTTTAAGTATAGGAGTAAGACTGGCAGGGGCGTGAGATAATTTTAAACTGTAGGATTAAGATCCCAGAAACCCATCTGGGGAAGTGGCTGTGCCCGTACTGCTGAATACAACAGAGCCATGGACTGTCCCCCCTGGCCCTGAGGCCAAGTGACTGGGCCAGGCTGTGTTCATGCTCTTTAACTTTGTGGCCCAAAGGGATAATCCTGTGAGGAAGGCTCCTGTTGCTTAAGACACCACTACTGGGTTTTGTGAGGGCGTTCCTTTTTTTTCAGTCGAAGATGTTGGACGTGATCTGAGGGTGTTGTTGCAGCTTGCTGGACTGGCATTTCCGTAGGATAAATGGAAGAATTGTGCTGTGTAACGGGATGATGTGCAGGGGTGCTTGTGTGCGAGACCTTGCGGGGTGTCAGTCAGGGAGTCCATCGGGCAGAGGGGCTCTTCTCCTGACTGACACCCACCTGGTGCTACCCCCTGCACCCTGCCTGCTCTTCATAGAATAGGGTCATAGAATCATAGAATGGTTTGGGTTGAAAGGGACCTTGAAGATCATCTAGTTCCAACCCCCCTGCCATGGGCAGGGACAGCTCCTGCTGGACCAGATTGCTCAAAGCCCCATCCAACCTGGCCTTGAACGCTTCCAGGGATGGGGCATCCACAACTTCCCTGGGCAACCTGTTCCAGTGCCTCACCACCCTCACAGTGAAAAATTTCTCCCTGAGATCTAATCTGAATCTCCCCTCTTCCAGTTTGAACCCATCACCCCTCATCCTATCACTACATGTCCTTGTAAAAAGTCCCTGCCCACCTTTCCTGTAGACCCCTTTCAGATACTGGAAGGCTGCCATAAGATCTCCCTGGAGCTTTCTCTTCTCCAGGCTGAACAACCCCAGCTTCAGGGCAGGGAGCCTTAGTTCCCCCAGCCCAAAGTCACACCAGGGAGCGTGCCAGCAGGGAAGCAGCGGGGACGACTGCGGATCCAGCGCTTTAACTTCCTTCCTGGCTTTATTTCATTTAGCACTGGTGCAGCCAGGGAGTCTGGTTGCCTGCAAAAATATAATACGCAGTCTAAAAAGGACTACAGAGCACCAACCCCACACCACTCACATGTGTAGCTCCGAGGTAATAACTCTCAACATCCTATAATTACTTAGAATAAAAAAAGCCCCAGAAATTATGATGTGCCACAGAAAGAGAGCAGGAGAAATCAAGGGCATTAGGGATGTCCTTATATATATATATATGGTGCAGCAGTGAGAATACTGACGTAACATTCTTTATTAAAGTAAATGAGGAAGTTTTAAAGAAGAAATCACTAAAGATATAATATAGGAACAAGTCCCATGTTGCATAAAAATGGTATCATTTTTCTTCGTTAATGTGTAAGATGGGAAAGGACAAATAGGAAAAAGCAATCCAGAAACAATATGTTCTTACCTACATCAGACAGGGGAGAGCCAAATGAGACACATCAAGACGGGAAGCACCTTCACAGGCCCTTCTGTCTCACTACTGGGCACACAGCAAAAATTGCTTTTCTTACTAATCTCAAGTATATTTAATCAGCGAGGCAAAGGTGTATTCATCCTGGCACAAGATGTAATAATTGCCCAAGAAAGCAGCAGAGGGAGGAAGGATTGCTTTAAGGCTGCTGCTGCAGAAGTGTGGAGTAGCTAGCCAGGGGTGAAATAGTATTTCCAGAAGGGGAAGGCCAGTAATTTTTCAGGCTTATGTCTTCTCCCCCTCCCCTTAGGTAAGACAGTTTTGTCACTTGCTAGGAGTAATACAGCCATGCCAAATGAATCTCCCCAGACACCACCTGAAGAAAAACGACAGGAAAAAAACAGAGAGATGTTTGTTAAATTTTGTTTTCATTTGATTTTACTTTCCACTGCAGAAATTAATACTGTGCATTTAGTCAAGTTAATAAATGCAAGGTTATCATATTCACGGCATTTACACATCATTTTGAATATTTTCAGGGTAAACAACATCCACATTTCCATATCACTAGAGGAAACAAACTACACGGAGAATACAGGAAATGAGTATGTTTCCCCAAGTAGTAATTTCACAATATTTCTTTTCCAGTTTGCAAAGATGAGAGAGGATTTATATTGTTCAATGAATTAAGTTTAAACCGCTCTTGTATACAAGAAAAAATGAATTGTTATATTGTAGATGAAGTACAATGTTTCCTCTACGTAAGATTCTGAAGAGAATTAATGCACTTCTCATTCAGAGATAATTTATTTAAAATTCATAAAAACAAAGGATAGAGGACACTGAAAAACATCTAAGAAAAAAACCCCAGCAACAAACCTACCTGCCCGTTCTTGTGCTGTGTCAGAGGGAATGTTGCTATGGGCTGAATGGTAATTAAGCTGAAGGTCACAAAGTTGTTCTCGATTACACCTGTTGCATTGGGCTCTATCTACCTTAGCACTTTGGTTTGAAGCAATAGCACAATCTTGAAACAAATCCCTTGCCTGTTCCCACTTCCCGCAGGTTGGTTCAGTTTCTGGGACAGCTTTTGGAGCATGCCAAGCAGGTTGCCTCGGGAGGATGAAGCACCACTGGTGGCTCCCTCCACTTCTGTACCTCGGGCACTTGCGGATTGAAACCCCTCTCTGAGCCTCCGAACAGCCTCGAGCTGGTTTCAAGAACCAGATTAAATCTATTCCAAAACGCAATCTACTGCACAATGTAGAAATTGGGGCATCCTTGCCATATGATTTGATCTAATTATTGTTTCACTCTTATCGCCATCAATTAGCTGATTATACAGGAGTATTTTTGTGTGTGCGTGTGTGTGTGTGAAATCATTTTGCCCAATGATACGAAACAAGAATAAGTGAAAAAAAGGCATTTTATGGAGATAGTGGTAAATGCATGAAGGGTATCATATGTGGGCTGGTAAAATAAAGTGAAGTGAGTTGAATGAAGAACCACCTTTATCTTTATGGAAGAAATTAACTTTTTAGTAAAAAATGAAAATGAGTAATAATTAGTAAGTGCTTTTACCATTCTCATAATCCTGTGAAACCATCTGTCAACAAATTAAATAAAAATTTAATGACGCACTGCCATGTGGGCTAGTCTTTTTAAAGCGCTCAGCCTGAAGTTTGTTTCTAGAGCTGCCATTGCTCCTGTTAAAACAGGAGCATCAACTGTGTGCGTGCGTGTTCCAGCCTCATCCCTCTGCCCTCCTAGGTTAAAGGAGGTTTCCACTTCTTCAGCTGGTTTGTACATTCGACAACCAAGCTTCTTTAAGCAGAAACTGGTAACTGAATTTGACACAGTTTTCCAGATAGTTTTAAAACAGCTGGAGTCATGCTTTGGCACAAGAAGAAAAGAAAACCAAGAAAAAAAAATGTAAAAATGGAAGAGGAGATTTACACATTTCATAGCACGATATTGTCAGGTTTCATAAGAAATTCATTATATTATATGGATCTTTAATCCATAACAGGATTAAAAATAATTATTTTCCCATTTTTTGCTTTCCTCTGTGGCTGCTTCAGTATGTATCCCATTGTTTGTGTAGTCTTGCATTATTTAGTAAAATCCTCAGATATTGAGCAGCTGTTTGCTGGTTTTGACCTGCAACATTAGAATAACAGCACTACAAAGACAACAGATTTTGGCAGCTGTAAACTGTGTACAGCTGAACTATGATATTTGCAATTAATATGTTACTTGCAAAATTGCATCTGCTTGTTTTCATTTCTGACTGTTTTTCAAGTAGCACCACTTATTAGAATCTACAAAGACCTAAGAAATTTTGGAGATGTGTATGCAGTTATATAATAAGTTTTCATTTACTTGCATTATACGTTCCATATCCAAATTTAAATTTGGAGTCCTAAATTGGTCTGTAGATTAGCTCCACATGAATTTAAGAATTAGTCAGTAGTCACTGCTGGCTTAATAGCTAATGATGTCTTAATAGTAAAAATACAAAGCATGTATTAAATTTTAACTTTTTTCCAGTAAACACATACTACATATATGCTTTTTTTGAATGTCAGTTACCCATTACTTTAATTGCAGTGATTGCTTTGTTGAATGTCATAAGCTAAGCACCGATGCAGTTATGTTAATTTAATGGTATTTTATACATAAGAATTTATTGACATAAATTCTGTTCACAACTTAACTCTAAAATGCCATTTGTCTTAACAAGGTTAGTTGACGGTCATTCCTTTACTGAAGGGAAGCTGGGGGAAGACATGTTAGAGTAGAAACTGGAAGACAGCGACTTGAGGGGACTTCGCCAGCTGCATAGACAAACAAGGCTTACTTTATTATTGCCTTAATAAAAGCTATTGAGCCCTGAGTACATAGTAGTTTCTTGGCACCCCGTACCCTGTGTGCATGGAACATCCGATTCTCCTGTTAAGTGGTCTGTTCAGTTACACTTGATTTCTCTGGCCCATTTTTCTTTGCTTTCCAGCCATGCTGCAGTCTTGCTAAGCAAATTCCTAAGCAACTACTATAAAACTCTTTGAAAAAATAAAAATATCCATAAGGTGGGTCCTGCTCCTGCCTGGTACTGAGCGGCCTGAATTCCCATGCAGCCCAGCAGGAAAGGGTTTGTTATGGTTTGAGAAACCCACAACAATGTATTGTCCTTTAGATAATTATTCTGTCACCCGATGACCTCTCCCCACCTTGGTAAAAAAGAAGGAAACCCAGGGGTTGAAACATAAACAGATTTCATAGGTTAAGACTAGGTAATTAACACTACTAACACTAAAGAATCAATATTGATCCCGATACCAATATAAAATACACAGGATTGCACTCATCCAATTCTATCAGTAGGAAGCCGTGCACTCCCAGCAGTGGACAGAAAATGTGGGACACTGTGAGCGCTACAGCTTCGGGAGGAAGGGAAGGGCTCAGGGGTCCAGCACTGGGGAAAGAAGTCCTCTGGCTCGCAGCCATTACGGGAGAGAGAGCTCCACAGCAAACTTGCTAATTTATATTGAATGTGATGTTCATGGTATGAAATAATCCTGTTGGTCAGCTTGGAACAAGTGCCCAGGGCTCGCTCCTCCTCATCCCTGCACCTGGCGAGGTCAAAACAACCGAGACTTGAAACCTGCAGGCTGTAGCTGGCCATAAAGTAAATACTTTCACAAATTCAGACACCAGGATCTTCTAAAATAAAAGTACAGTTTTCCCAGGCATTAGAAAAGAAATTAGTCCTGTGTCGCTCAAACCAGAACAGGGGTGCACCCACCGCATTGTGGGAATGGGCAGGAGCTTGTCTGAGCAGACCTGGGTTTAGCACTGCACGACCTACTGCCTCTCGCTGGAAATCAAATTTGCACGCGCGTGGCATAGCTCCAGGAGATAAAAAATCTGCAAGACTGATTCTATGTGTATTTGGTTTTGTTTGGTTTCTAAAGAAGATTTTGCATTAGCTAAACTGTATTTACATGGGCCAAAAATAAGTAACTTTACCTGTATCACAAGCTCTTGAGTGTTTTTGTATTGTCTCGGTATATTGTTCAGTACTCTTAGGGTCTTGGTGTCTCCAGTATTATACATTTCGAACTAAGAAACTTAACCATGACAACCATTTTAATGTGTTAAAGAATACTAATTCATGGTAACGAATAATGAATTATTTTTTTTAAAGAATATTTTAGAGAGAAGTAAGGAAAAAATTGAACTGTGTGAAATTCATGTGGTATAGAAGTGAAAATGTATTTGAGTATTACACAAAACATTCAAAATAGTTCTTATGAATAGTTTTTTTGGTCTGTTTCACAAATGAAAAATGTAGCATCTGTGCTTAGCTATTTAATAGCCATTCAGAGAAAGCTGTGTCTTACTTGATCAATATTCTTGCAGAAGGATGACGAATGTTTGTTATGCTCAAAAATGACCATTGTAGAAAGAAGTGATTAATAGGTTGCAGTCCTGAAACAAAAGATAATACTGTAGTGGTCTGAACTTAGCTGGCATGTCTTGGTTAATAATTCCTAGTTAATTCTTTTTGAATTTTAACTGTAACTGAGGTTGATTGTAACTATTGAGTAGAAGAGCAGATTTTGTTGTTGTTCTTAAATGTGAAAGACTGAGTCTATAGGTTACCAAGTGCTCTAGCTTTCATAGAACAAAGCACACACTCAAGTCATTAAATGGCTTCACTCAAGCCTTCAGGCTTCTTTGTGGTTAGAGTTAAGCAGTGAAGACTTTGCTGGATGGAGGTATGAATAAAGTTCTTGAAAGATCATATTCCTAACATATTTCTTTGTATCGCTAGTATACTTGAATAAGCTTGTTTTATTTACTTTACCGCCTTAGGATGATCCATTTGACAGAATCCCTTCAGTTTCTTTGACTTTAATTGGTCAGGGATGAGGATGTGCTTGGTGGTTCCCTGTTACTATCAGAAAGCAGAGCAAGTGACTTGCAATATCTGATCCTGGAGAACTTTTTTTTTCTGTATTCAGATTGGAAATACCTTGTAAAAGACTTTCTGGAGTAGTTCTTACATTTTATATTGAAGATGCATTTTATGTTGAAGACGGTCTGCTTATGCTCTCAAAAACTTGTCTCTTGCTGGAAGTGTTTCAATATATATTATTTTACAAATTTTACTGTTCTTTGTATAGATAATGGATAATGAAATACGTCACCCTTGATGAAACATGCAAAAATTAGTGGAGACTTATGTTCTCCAGAATTTATTTTAGATTTTGTTTCCAGACCTCAAAAGGTGGCAATTTTGCTGATTTAATCTGCTATGATTTTCAGTGCATTGAAATATCTGCTATAAAGTAACATAATTGATAAAGAAGATATAATTCAACTTAAAATAAATTAAGATTGAAAGTAAGTTTTGCATAGTAGGCCCAAACAACTAAAAAAAACCCCAACAACCCAAAACCATTTTTTGCAGTGGGAAGAGTATGAATTTCAAGATTTACTGTTGGAAAATGGAGTAAATGAAAGCTCTTGTGGCTGATGGGTTCACAGGCTATAGGTTCACATATTTGTATGTCCCGATACTTTTTTTTAATCTGCATTTGATTATGATCATTATTTAGGGCTGATTTTTTTTAAATCTTAGCTTTTGTATAATTTCATTGGACTGTGAGATGGTTTAGGTGGTAAAGAAACAGAATATCGAATATTAAAGTGCAGTCTGTAGTGTCATGATGAGTCACTGCTGTGCAAAATGGTAATGTGAGATTATACCCTTTATGGCACAATCTTCTGTCATGCAAACTGCAGCTGAAGTATTTTAGGTGAGAAAGATGGCCTGGGCTTGCTTTTTCTGCTCATTTATGGTGTCTGAGTAGATTACACTCTTTTGCACAGAAGTGTGAAGGGTAACGCTGATTAGGGACTAGCAAACCTTATCAGTTTTACTTTATTTGAAAGTTTTACAATTGTGTGTAACTCGCGTTATCTTTACAGATAGGGCAAATGACTTTACTTCGCCTTTGGCCCCTTAAGAAAGTCTACTTTGATCTGTGACTTTTAAGACACGAGCAGGATACCTTTATTTAAATAGCCCTGAAACGTTTTTATTTACTCACTGTTTTAGAAAGTTTCTTTTCATTTGCGTATCCTGTTACTAAAATCTTTAAGGGTACTTGCACTTCTTGCTGGTTTCAGCATCTCTACACTGCAACAGTTTGCCGTACATACGAGTCTGACGGATGTATCTATGTTTGCTATACCATTTTCTTGTGTAGAGATGTCGCTTCCCAGAGCGAGGGCGAGGCAGTGACACAAGGTAATGGAAGGCAAAACGGGAGGTGAAGCAGCGAGGACGGTGCTGCCTGCGCCTCCCTCACCCCACTTGGGGTGTGACAGGGGAACGGCTAAGGGCCAGCAGCGCCGTGGTGGGAGCTGGGAGAAGACCCGGCTCAGCCCTTCTCCCACCCCAGCGGGAGCATCCCCAGAAACGCCTTGGCGCGCGCTCTGAGTATGGCAGATGGTTTTGGAAAAGGACAGAGGTGTTTTAATTAAAACAAAAGGCAGCGTCTGTTACACGTCTTCTGTTTATAGGTTGGATGAATACGTTCATCTTTTGATTTGGTGTCTTCGAAAAATAGTGAGGATCATTACTATTAATGTATGAGTATCAGCTTGGCTTTCATGTGTTGGCTCAGCCAGTTTTATGAGTTTTTGATGACGTTGCCGAGTTCATCAGGTTCTTTCACGTAACTCAGGTTATTCACGCACATTAGCGGATATAGGGCCGAGGCCTGGTATCTTTACAGACACCTAAAGCCTTCCAAGAGAGATTTAATGGCATGACTCACAGATGCAGTACCCCCAGTCTAAGTGCTTTAACAGTTACCTGTGCAGCTGAAGATATTTGATAATTGATGACATTTAGTAAGTGAGAAATTGCCTTTTATTTTCATCCAGTACAAGTCAGCAAGAGTACAATATTCAGGTTTTTTATTCAGTGAGCTTCTGTTTAGCTTGCATCAATGGTAAAAGGAAAACGTAAAAAGAAGAAACAAAAAGATAGCTGCTCCTTCTTCCCAGTAATTTAACTGGGCTGCAAACATTAGTGCAACAGTATGGCAGAGTGTTCTAGAAGTTTTGTTTGTTTGGTTTTTTTTTTTATTCTAGGCTGGGTTCCCAAAACAGCTTAATTGAAATTCACTGGAAATTAGGTTTCTTTCATTTAGGCCTAAATTGGTAATGGTCAGAGTGAGAGGTATCTGAGGATGAGGACAAACTCTTTGTATATAACCTGTCATGGTGGGGAAGAACCTTATGCGCTAACAGGGCAAATAGTAATTGAAGAGAGAGGTGTTTTTATACTATTATTTTGTTACTGGTATTTTTTGAAAATAGGAAAAGTTATCATTTCAAAAATTAAACACCTTCAATTAAGATGCTCAAACATTCAAAGATGCTCATTTAAAATTTCAAACAAGGAACATGCAAGAGGTCTTAACAATGACCTCCATAGGATTTTTATTCTACAGCATATGTTTACAGTTGAATTATCAATGAAAATTTATAGCAAAAAAGCAGAACATGTCAAGATATCTGTGCTATAACAGAGTAATTATAGTAACACACACTAAAATTGTAATGAATCATGCTGCTTCATTAGTTCCAAGTTTATTATACTGCTGCTTAGCAGCATTTCCTGTCCAGGAATATGTGTATTTATCCTATCTTAAATACAAGTTCATATAAAATATGATCAATATTTAGCAACTGATACAAAACATATACAGTGTTTCATGGACAATATGGGGGTTCAGCCTTACCTTCCTTAAAAAGGCATGCAACCACGTCATTTTTAAAAGGTGCTTTACAAACGGTATTAAAAGTATGCTATTTCATAATCTTTTCCTAAATGTTTATTGATTTTAAGAGAAATCTCTCTATTACTCCCAGACTGGGATATTTATGCTAATGTTTTCAGAGCGTCCAACATGAAATACTGCAGGCTGGAGTCTTTCATGTTTTCCTGTAAGCATATAAAGCAATGCAATGATACATAATAAGCCAGAGGATCATGGAATTGATGATGCAAAGGTCTGGAAAGAGGGAGACGTGTCTTTTGTTAATGGCCTATGCTCTATCTAGAGTGGCACTTTAACTGGACATACAAGATACAGTTTATTTACGTAATGTTCTCCTGTTCTTTGACCACTGTGTGTGTGTTTTGAATAGGTCTCTGGGATCTCTCTTGTCTTTCTAGAAAATGGCAGAATAATGTCACTAGCACTCCTAGGTACTGATAGGTATTAATTTCATAGAAATAGTGCAAATAATAGCAGGGACTTGTTACCCACACTAGTAAGATAATACTTTCCTCCAGCATTCAGGAATTTTACAAAGGAAGGTGGATTCTCCAGGATGCTCTGGATTACACAGATCACATCAAAACCAAAAGAAAACAAAACTGTGGAGGTCCTTTTTCCGGTGCAAACAGTTACAGCATGCTTTTCAATACATGCTTAGATAAGATGGAAATTAGCCTCCCCCAAACACATTAATAGACTGATTTTCCAGGAGATAATGCAGCTTTTATTATTTGCATACATGTTGTGCATGTACCGTTTGGGTTTTGTTCTTTGTTTCCCTCTCTCACTTTTTTAATCAGCTTGCTATTTATTTTGAGCTTTCTAATTATTTCCCTTATGAAAAATATGTACCTTTCTGTACCAGAACCCATCAATTGCAAATATTGGACTATCTTCCATCAGATAAAACTTCCATTACAGCATTTGTTAACATTTTCCTGTCTGCTATACTATGGATAATTTTGGCTGCAGTATATTAAAATACCCTGCTTGATACTGTTTTACACAGAGGAAAAAGGACTAGGGAGGTGATCGTCCACCTGTACTGAGCACTGGTGAGGCCCCACCTCGAGTGCTGTGTTCTGTTTTGGGCCCCTCACTACAAGAAAGACATTGAGGTGCTGGAGCGTATCCAGAGAAGGGCAACAAAGCTGGTGAGGGGTCTGGAGCACAAGTCTTCTGAGGAGCAGCTGAGAGAGTTGGGATTGTTTAGCCTGGAGAAAAGGAGGTTGAGGGGAGACCTTATCACTCCCTACAACCACCTGAGAGGAGGTTGTAGAGAGGTGGGGGTTGGTCTCTTCTCCCAGGTAACAAGCGATAGGATAAGAGGAAACAGCCTAAAGTTGTGCCAGGGGAGGTTTAGTTTGGATATTAGGAAAAGCTTCTTCACTGAAAGGGTTGTCAAGCATTGGAGCAGGCTGCCCAGGGAAGACGTTTTGACCTCGAAATAATTGGTAAGAAAATTATAATTATATTGCACCATTTTAATCACTTTTCAGACTAGAGCTATATTTACATTGCAAATACAAGCAAGTATTACCTAGTTATACTGAACTAGAAGAAGAAAAAACCCTTACATCTAAACTGATAAGACTGTTCATCTAGTCTCACAGCTACAGCGTTCTGTACAGAGTTCCAAGGTTTGGGGTAAAGGTGACTCATCTGATTTATGTCCTTCATTCATTTACTTTTCCATTCATTTATTTGCTTATTTTTAAAACATTTAAACCAGCTTCTCAGTTTTCTGTCAATAGGAATAGTTGTGAGATATCAATTATTCCCACTTTCAAAGTTATTTAAAGCCTGAATTTCTTTTTTACACACTTGCTAGCTAGGGTTCCAATATTTTCTCTTACCATTTACCTTCTATTGAATAAAATACTCTTTTTCAGTGGATAAATTATCATTGCATCCCCAGGTACTTCCTGCAGTAATTTCCATTGACTGGAGTGTATATGCTTGTAAGAACAGAGATGATCAACTGCACTGAGTCAACAAGATACTCATTATACTATGAGAAGCTTTTATTTTCACATATCAAGAGGAGTGTTATGGACCATTGTTTTCTTTTCTCCCAGAAGGATTTTCCAGTGTACTAGTAATTCCAGAAATGGATGCTCTATCACATGTTCAGAGAAATTCCTGGCAAGAGCTTAAGAAATATAGGCTATGCCACACAAACACAGTGTTTATGAATGTACTGAACTTTCAGCATTTGTTTTACGATGTTTTTCCCCAGTTCTGGGGAAAAACAGCAACAGCAGCAGCAACCAACAAACATAACCAACCAGTACACACAGACACACACCTACCCCCTTCTTCTCTCATGACAAAAATGTATTAGCTGATTATTGTTGGGTTTTCTTCATGAAGGAGATGACAAAACCACTCACCTTTCACGTCTCACTGTATGGACACAAATCACAACGGCTATATGAATATCACCCCGGAGAGGTTACTTCTGTGCTTTCTCTGCATCTTCAAACAAAGTGTGGGTTTTTTTCCCCCCACATATATTATTCTGATTCTCTAAGTGCTTGTTACAAACTGGCTGTTAATTTATCAAGTACGTGTAATGGATGTTGCCTGTTTGAGATATAGTTGACCTTGTAAAGGTTGCATTTATTCGTTTACATCTTTGTGAAGCCCATTGCCAAAGTTATCAAAAGCCTTTCAGACCTGCCAATTGGAGTGGGAGTATCACCAGATTACTAATGCATTCTCCTTCTCTTGGTCTAGTTAGCAAATGAGAAATGTACACTTCTGTGTTTTATACTTCAGGTTGATGCTAAATCAAGAAGCATAGAATGAGCACGTTTTTAAAACTAGACTGTGTCCTGGTGAATGCTAAAAAGCAAGGAAATGTGGATTAAAAAGGTATTGTTTCAATGAAGAGATGAAATTTCCATTTTTCCATTCAATAGGACATTTTTGGCTGTGTCACACATAAACTTTTAAATGTTTATTCATGATTCCTACTTTCTTGGATTAAATTCAGTTTTCTTAGTGCAAGTATAAGAAATTCAATCATGTTAAACTAAAGGCGATGGGGAGAAAGCTAGATTTCCACATCTGTTAGAGAATTTATAGAAGTCATTAGAGCTGTAATAATGTATAATTATATAGTACTGACTGCAGTCAGAATCAAGACTAGTAAATGTTGGTACACTAAGAGCATTTCCAAAAAAAAAGAAAAAGAAAAAGAAAAAAAAATCCTAGTATGTTTTTAGTTTATGCTTATCGAGCAGGTCAGCCAGCCATGGATGGGTGTAACAACAGAGGAATGTGTAAAAGCTGCTTTTTTGCAGACTAACCAAGCAATTTGTCTGTGTCACTGTTTAGCTTGTAAGCAAGCGAGTGTGATGTTTCCAGTATTTGGAACCAAATTCAAAACAGAAGCATGAAAAATATTTTTCAGAATGTTTAACCAGGAAGTAGAAGGTAACTCTGCCTTGTCTACCTGTAAGAAGGGTATCTTGGATTTACGTACTTAGTCTCTTCCCACAAAAGTGAAGGGCATTTACCTTACACTCCTGTGTTGCTTGGAACACTTGAAAGTGAGGTTAGACTGACTGCGTGTGAGAGATGAGAAAATAGTTATTTTCTTTCTACATGAGTCTTGAGGGCTCTGGCTCTTTCCTGCTTAATATTGCAGATATATACATGTGAGGCAGCAGAGCAGTGATTGCATAGCACCACACAGAGGGCAAGTATATTTCCATCTCTTTTTCATGCATCATTTAGTCCTTGATACAGTGATTTTGCATATCCTTTAAGTAATCAAGGTGTACAGAGGGAAAGGAATGAAGGAAGAAAGAAAAAAGTAAAAGGAGACAGTGAAAGAAAGAAGGGAAAGCAAGCAAGCAAGAAAAGGAAAGAAGCTTCAGCAGGTCAAGTAACTACTGGAACACTGAGCAGCAATGACATTGTCACTCTCCTGCACTCGGATCAAGATATCATGTATCTTCAAGTTTAGACATAATTTGTGTCTTGTAATGCAAAGGGGGCAGAGTACAACAGCAGGCAATTACATTCAGTCCTTGGTAATTCCAGCTTCTGCCAGTTAACTTGTATGGGATAGGATTTCTGAGGCAGTGAAAAGTTAAATGGAAGAAGGATCACAGTCAGGTCTGCAGCAACCTTTCATGGCCCTGGAAGTACCATGCCCTTTCTCTGCCTGGGGAATGGCCAAAGCAATACTGTCTCCATTCCTTACAATAGTCTGGCTTGAAAATTCATTTTAAATCCTCATTGTAACTTTAAGGTATTTTCTGATAGAGAAATTACTGTAGCATGACATCACTAGCACTGCCTGCTGTCATCAAATACAAATCTCTTCTGGGCCAAGCAGATCAGAGCAGATAAAGAAATATAATGGGGGCATTGTTACTCTGAACATTGCAATATGTTTAATTGCCATTGCGTTTTGTGTTACATCTCCGAAAGAATCCTTGAATGTAAAATTTCCATTTTTCTTATTTCCATTCAGCACTTTTATATTTCCTCATACGTACTTCAGTTGTGCAGACTGAAGTCTAATAAATATTTCTGATTTTTGTCATTTGTTTTCGGATAAATCCACTACAAACTCTATGGATAGCAGTCACATTAAGCCCCTTAATGGAGCTTTACGTATTTCTAAGATTTTCAAAAGATTAACCTAGTGGTGATAGTTTGAAAGTAACATGACAGTTTGGAAGTAACAGAAAATGTTGAAGCTTATGTTCCTGCCATTTAAGCCCAGTGTCAAAATTCCAGAAATTGACTTTCCACTTCACCTAAGCTGTAGAGAAGGCGAATCAATAGTAATGGATTACGGAATCACAGAACGTTGAGGTTGGAAGGGATCTCTGGAGATCGTTGGCACCAACCCCCCTGCTCAAGCAGGGTGAGCTGGAGTCGTGTCCAGATGGCTTTTGAATTATCTCCAAGGATGGAGGCTCCATGGCCTCCCTGGGCAACCTGCGCCAGGGCTCAGTCACCCTCAAAGCAATAAAGTGTTTCCTAATGTTCAGAGAGAACGTCCTGTGTTTCGGTTTGCTCCTGTTGCATGCTCCTTAAGAAGAGCATGCCTTACCCACAAACACATTCAGGAGAGGTAGATGATGAATTCCTTCACGTTGTGCTTGAGGCACTCATATGGAATGAACATTTCATATCCCTTCTGTGTAGGTAAAGGAGCACGTACTGTGGAGCAAGTGGCTGAGCTTGATCATCACTAATGGTTGCCTGCACAGCAGGATATTCTGGGTAATAATTCCTTAGTGTTACCTGTTAAATTTTATTTCTGTTGGATGAAACGTTAAAGTGTTGCTTGTAGCAAGAACTGAAACTCAGGGCTTCCAGATGTGTACAATGACTAAAAAACACTGTTAGGCCCAGTGGGTCAAATATGGAATATTTTAAACAATATGAGATTATTTTAGGGAGAAAATGGTCAGAATGCACTAACAGTTTGGTGGTTAAACCATTAATCTGGCAGGAGAGTGATGTAAACTCAAAGTCTGTTTTCCAGTTTAAGCAGAGATGGGATCTAAGCGTGGTTGCTTCTGGGTTTTAACTGAAGCTTCCATATTTCAACTTCAGTGTTTTGCTGCGGCTGCTAAATCCAAGAGTAGACTAACAATACAACTTTCCTCTTACCTTTTTCTATGTGGATTGCCTTCTCTCTGAGTATACGGTGCCAAAATCCTTTCCAGATCTTAACACCTTTCAGCTCTTATCAGCCAGTCACCAGATGCCAGTTCTGACCTCATCAACGAGGCGTTTGCTAGGTGCAATATAAAGCCTGTACCTTGCTCAGGCCCCTTTAGATGTAGAGTGTGGTAAGACTGGAACAATATTCATGAGCTGGTCGTGTATATGTGCACAGAGTTTACTACAGATTTTTTTTTCCATTTTATGTAAACTTTATGGCCTTTTGTCAGAGTTGTTGGAGTTGTACAATATTGGTGATAATTTGGTGTACTTATGTAGAAGTATATAGGATCTATCAATTAATGAAGCCACATTCTTTTTATCTACAAGTCATCTATAGTATTGCGATGCTAAATTTTGGGGACACCTGATATTTATGATATTTTAGACATTTCAGGTTAAGCAACATCAGTTGTTATAACAGGGAATACATGAGCTAGCTTTTTGAAAAGGTTTAACCAAGTCTAGCGATCTTCCTGGTGACTAAGAGGTTGCCAGTCAGAGCCTTTCCCTCCCTCCTTAACACCCTCTGACCAGCTAAAGAAAAGACAGTATGTATGGGCTTCAACTCCAGGCATAGGTAGGTTGAAAATCTCTGTTTCCAGTGCAGTCAGAAAAGATGCAGTTGACACAGTCAGTGCCAGCTAGAGAGCAAGCTGGTGCTCGGATAGGAAGTGTCTGCATCAGGGTGAGCTGAACATAGACCTGCAACTGGTCTGAACCTCAAGAATTGTCCTGTGAAGGAAGTGATGGAAAAAAGTGACTGATAAGAAGAGAAAGCTCGCTAAGCACAGAAATTATTTGCAGAATATTCAACAGAACATTTCTGATGCAGGAATCGCAAAATTATTCTTGACAACTTAATACATGCTTCCCAGTCAGGGATGTGGAGAAAGTGGACCTTATTAATACAGATTGGTGTTAACAGTGCTACAGTAATGTGCTTCAATTCAAAATCACTGTGATAAAAGTAGAAGCTCAAAGGATGTCTTCTTATGTAGAAAAATCACTCAAACTGAAAAACTTGCAAGTCTATTTCCATCAGAACATTCAGAAATTCTTTTTTTTTTCATGTTTTCAAAACTCTGATGGACTGGGCTTCTCTGAGGGGAAGGAGTCTAAAATTAAAGGAAAGCTACCCCAGCCCCTAAAAAAAGAAAAGTTTTTATTATAAGATACATTTAGGATATATTAGTCTGTGAGGCAAAATCGTATCTGTGAAATATTAGATTATTAAATCACAATTTTTGCCCAGATAGATTACTTCATTCCATGTATATCATCCCTTTACAAGATACTACTTTCAGAGCTACTAAGTTGCAAAGTCTTGCTCCCGATGAATCCTGTGGAAACGCAAGAAAGGAGCCCATCACAGTATCTACATGTTGATTTGATTGCCTCATAATAAACCTCTGGGTTTCACTGACTCTGAAGGCGTAGTTTCTAGGAACAAATGACTTGGAGGGACCTCTTGGATTATCAGAAACAGTTCCTAGCTATCAAATCACATCTCCCAAGTAATACATTTATTGTTCTGTTAACCTTGACTAGGTTCTCCACAGTAATCACTGAAACAGTAATTACAATTTAAAGCCCTTCTCCTGTAGATGTATCCAGTAGAAATGCTGCTATACCATCACTGACTCTAGAAATTGTATGGAGGGTTGCCCTCTCTGGTCTTCCATCCTTATTCATGCTCACAACTTTCTTTGGGCGTACCATCTGCCCTTTCCTTGCCAACATTTAATATTTTGAAGAGAAAGTTGTCATAATCACGAATGTGAAAATTGTTTTACCAGATCTACTTAAGAGATGCAATCTCTGTAGAAAAAGATGATGCCTTTTATTCTGTATAAACATTGTCTCGAGTAGCCTGGATTTAAGTAAAGGAACTATGCATTGATGACAAGCGCAAGTGCAAAGTGAGGGAAAAAAAAAGTAATGTTAGTTATTCCTCAGCTATGAAACCTACTTGGTGGTCTTCTTGTTAATGTCTATAGTGCAAGCCAGAGGAAGGGAGAATAACAAGAGCTATTTAATTTGTTTTGACTGAAGACGGCGCTTTAAATAATTTAATTCGATCCAAGTTGTCTAGGCACCAGTAGAAACAAATGAAAGATGCTAAGAAAAGCTTCGTAATGTTTCAGGTCAGATTAGACAGTAAAAGAAACCTTTACTTCTTCCTTTAAATATGGATCTATCAGAGCTATAAAATAAGGGGTGGAAACAAAGAGCCTGCATTATAAATTTGTTGGGAAAAAACCTGTCTTTTCCCTGAAAATGTGTTTATAGAATTTAATGTGAAACAGTTTCAAGCAATTTTATAGCTTTTTGCTTATATGTTAGATAGTGAGTAAATTATTGTAATTCATGGAGATCTGAATATTTCAGTATATCCACCTGTTGGCTAACACAAAGAAGAGGCTTCCCAATTTGGTAGGTTGAGGTGTATTCAACCCAGTAACAGCTCTGGATAATATCTATAACTGAATCTATAATTCTGAGAAATGAGCAGTAATCTCTAGATTGGGAGTATTATCTAACACCTTACAAGCATATCATGAATTTTGTACTTTCAATTTTAATATCTTTTGATAAACAGTATTTACATAATGGCGAAAGCCAATCTAGCGTGTTTTTCTTCTGATAGTCTTGCTGTTGTCTTTACTGCGAAGAAGCCATGATGTGATAATTTCTGTTGGAACTGTGGGTGTTTTTTAAAGAATGTAAGGTGAAGAATATGCCAAGCCACTATTTGAAAAATGGCCTTGGGGTAATTTTTGAAACTAAATCAGGGAAAACAAATGCAGATGCTAACTGGGTTATTTTGTAGGGTAGTCTTTGAAGTTGCTGTAGAAGTGCTATGGTTTTGGAAGGTTTTTTTAGCATCATGTAACTAAGAGTAGGTGTATTTAGCACATGACATATCTACATCCTGAAGTAGTATTTTTTAATCATGAAAGAGAAACTGATTAAAAACCAAGATCACGTGTCCAATTTTTAATTTTGAAATATTTATAGAAGTTTCAGTAGGATAAAAATAAATTAATTATTTCTTTTTTCTTATGGTCTTGGTGTTATCCCGCCTGATGAATCAGTTTAGCTAAGAAAAGGTTGGACCTTCCAGTGCTTAAAGCATGGGAAACATTCTCAGGATTTAGGGGAATAGGGACAGAAAGATTCAGTAGGTGGCAGTCTTTCCTTTGAATGTTTCCAGCACCAAAACCTCTTCTTAAGTTGCTTCTGAAAGCTGTTGTCCTTTAAAAGGACCTTTAAATAAAGAAGTGCTCTCAAGTGGTTATTATAGCTTGTATGGGATGCTTTAGAAGAATAGTGCTTGCCCTAACCAATTACTATGTCAGAAACTTATATTCTATTCTGTTGGCTTTCATTTCCTCCGTTATGTCAAATGGGTATCATTCCTTTTCCAAAATCTTGAGAATTTTTGTTCTCTTTGAAACAACAGCATTATTTCTCAACATAGTTATTGCAGTGAATTTAAGCAAACACATGTCCTTGTAACACTGTAGTTATGAGACTGTTTGTTGGCTGTTTTTAGGATCAGGGAACAACAAGTGGATTACAAAAGCATAGTATTTTTGTTTGGATAGGTGTTGAACAACCTTGATTCACCTTTTCTTAGCAAAGAAAGCTGTTTGCTTCGCAGTAATCAAAATAATCTGACATTTTAAGAGTTGAGAAACACTTGTTCTGGTAGGTAACCTACCGGTTCAGGCCTACTTCACAGACCCAAACACTTTGTAGACAATTTGTGTTCTTATTTTACTAAACAAGATGTAAAAGACAGTGTAAGTGTAAATACAAGGTATTTGGGACTGGCCAAACCAGACACACAGATCTTTAGTGCCATCAGCACTAGCTGATACATGTGTTCCTAAAAGCGAATGCACACGTGCACACATACGGCTTTGAAATATCATCATCCATTAAGTTTTGTTGTCTTTTGTTAGTTCCTCTTCATGTTTTTTCTTTTCATATATTTATCAGTGGTAGAAGAAACAAGAAACATACAGTTTCCCTGCAACGATGCACAGTGGGATAAGGTGTGACCCAATGGAGTGTTCTAGGAGGAGCACAGAAACAGATCAGGAGATACACGAAATGTCAGTATACAGCATAATCACGTTTCCAGCATGGCTCTTGCGTACCTCTCAGTCTAGCTCTCCTAGTAGTTGGCAGGACTCAAAGACTAAATGCGACTATAGGGCATGCTCATCCCTGACAAAAGCTTTTGCAGATTTGCCGTACTATTCCCTTACGGTGTTCATATTGTAGCTTACCTGAATTACGACTTCTATACTAATAGCGCTAAAGGGAGAATGAGGTTCATTATACACTCACTTCTCTTTTATTCCTGCAGGCATTGACAATTTGTCTGTTGAAGAGCACTTTTCTGCTAAAATTCATGCTGTAAAGATGGCTCCCCGTTACTTTGATTTTCAATCCTATCATTTCGTTTCAAGGACAAATACACATTCTTGTTCATGCTAATTTTCCAGAGACGGTATGGTTTGAAGTGAGATATTATTCCTTCTCTTACACAATTAGTGTTATATTAACTAAGTTTCCATACTAAATGTCCTGGTTTGAGTGACACAGAATTAATTTATCTTTCAGTAATTTTACTATTCAGTAAGGTCTTTTCTAATGCTAGGGAAAACTGCACTTTCAGAAGACTCTAGTGGAAGAATTTGTCAAAGTATTTTCTTTATAGCCAGCTATGGTATGTAGGTTTCAAGGTCTCAGTGTTCTGGAGCTCGCCAGGTGCAGGGATGAGGAGGAGCGAGCCCTGGGCACTTGTTCCAAGCTGGACAACAGGATTATTTCATACCATGAACATCACATTCATTATAAATTAGCAAGTTTGCTGTGAAGTGCTGTTTCTCTCCCTTGATGGAGGTGATCCAGAGGACTTCTTGCCCTGGTGCCAGACCATTAAGGCCTTCCCGTCCTCCCAAAGCCGTAGCACTCACAGTGTCCGACATTTGCTGTCCACTGCTGGGAGTGCACGGCTTCCTACTGATAGAATTGGCAAAGTATAATCCTTGTGTATTTTGTATCGGTATCGGGATCAATGCTGGTTCTTTAGTGTTAGTAGTGTTAATTATCTAGTCTTAACCTATTAAATCTGTTTATATTTCAAGTTTCCTTCTTTTTTCCACAGTTCCCTTTCCCAGGTTGGATGGGGTCATCCGGTTATAGAATAATTATCTAAATGACAACAGATTGTTGTGGGTTCTTCCAATGATAACATTAAGATCTATTTTTTCCCTTCATATGAATATTTAGGAGAAGAGAAGGGTTACATTGAATTGAATAAATGTAGGAGCTGGGTTAGTCTGTTTTTCCTCCTAGTAGTTGCTGTTGAGCAGGAAAGGACACCGCTTTCCCACTGTTGAATATAATTGTAGTGCCTTTCTCTCTTCTTTGTGCAAAGTGTTCAGATAACATCTTGGCACTGTCTGGCAAATAGAGGTAGTTGAGAATACAGAAGGCCAGTTTCTAAAGTCTGCTTCATATAATGCTTTCACTGACTGCTGATGAGATTTTGGATAGAGATTAAGATGCCGATCTTGACCTATGGAACCTGATACGATTTAGGGCCTGGTTTCAAGGCTACCTGTGTGGTGCAGTCACAGCTTAAATTAGTTCTCCTGCTTAAGAAAGGATAAGTTGGTGACAAGCTATCTTTTTTTAAAAATCATTATTATTTGACAGTAAGGACATAAGGCTTGCTTTCCAAGGAATTTGCTTCCTGAATGGGAAAATATTAACTAAGGACACATCAAGAACATACGATTCCTGTGAGTAATCCTGTATTTCTTCAAGTTATGCTAGTCTTTGAGGGAACAGCTGTCACAGGATGCTTTTTTCTGTGCTGGGAAAATGAAATGATACGTGGCTGCCCCATGAGAGGGATTTTCATATTGAGTGGACCTAAGAAAATATTTTGACTATGATTCAGGTTTTCTGTATCCTCTGTATGATGTCTTCTGCTGATAGACTTGGTATTTATAACACTTCTTTCTTTCTCAAAGTCATCCTTTCTTTATAGGCTCTCTCCCACAAAAAGTTGGACCAGATGATCTTTTTAAGTTCCATTCTGACCTGGGCTGTTCTGTGGTTCTGTGGTTCTAAGTCTGAAGGAGAACTACAATAACTAGGACAAGAAATTGGACAAGACAGTGCCATTATCTGAAGTTCAACTGCAGTATTTGATAGAACTTACTAGAGAAATGAAGGTAGGGTGACTTCCCTTGGAGAAGGTTTAAGGTGGCTCTTAGGTGCTAATCAACTGACCTCTTGGACCTGCCAAGGGGTTTCATTTACTTGAACCAACCTAAAGTTAACTGTATGAATACAGACTGGGCAAGATACTGGATCAGGAGGTGTTTGACCACAGAGGAGAAAAAAGGGCCAAGAAGAATCAGGATTTCAATGGGGCATAGTCAAAAGAAGAAAAACTGACTTAATTTCATTCCTAGAGAATGCATGTTTATAAGGCTGATGCTCAGTTTATCTGATGATGTGAACTAGCTGTCCTGTGGTTGTAGGAGGCTTACTTGTATGCACATACCTTAAGTAATTTTCACACTCAGCAGTTATTCCCAGCACTCTGTGAAGAAGCTGGAAGATGCGGAGATGTAGCTAGATACGACTTCTGCTGTTTGGGTGCCTGCCTGCCCACTCCTTTCACAAGCATTTCCCTGTGGCAAGCAGCTCCCTGAAAGCTGGTAAAAGGCTTTGAACTGTTTTACAAAATGCAGTTGGCAGAGGAAAAGTGCTTTCCATCAAGAAAGCTGGAGCACAGTGTTTTCCCAGCTGCTCTGAGGTGCCATATGTTTGCTGCATGGCTACTAATGCTACTCCTTATTTCTTCAGGAGACACTACAGACATAAGCCTCTGTAGTGATACTTGTATGAGGATAAGCAAACTGCTGGTACGTGGCAGTATTTCACTGGCATTAATGCCAGGGTCAACCCTGTCAAAGTAGCTGACACGAGGTGCCTTGAGGAATATGGAGATCAAGACCATCAGTATTACCAGTCTCATTTGACACTCTTAAGACCTTGGGAGCAAGACTCGCAAATCTTTCTGACTTGGTCAGCACAGCAACTGAGATTCAGCTGACCAGGATACCAGAAGGATGTTCTCCCAATGGCATATTAGATGTGGTTGTTGCAATGTCTGTTAACAGTAACTGTAGAATTTAGCACA
Source organism: Chionis minor (assembly GCA_013398295.1). Lineage (NCBI taxonomy): Eukaryota > Metazoa > Chordata > Aves > Charadriiformes > Chionidae > Chionis > Chionis minor. The sequence goes on along the minus strand of VZSF01010239.1, from coordinate 405,540 downwards.
GTAAAATCACGTGGTATATAACCAACCGAATGTGCCTCTTCCCTGCCCCCAGATCTTTACTGGAATGGCTGTTTGTCAAATCAGTCAAACCATTCCACCACAGGGTGAGAACGTATGCTTTTCTGCCCCAGCTAACAGTCTGGACAATAAACAGGAATTCAGAACACCAGGTGGGGAATAAGGTTCTAGGCAAATGCCGGTAGAGCTCAGTTTCAGAGCTATCCCTGGGGCTGGCAGGATGAAGGAAAACAGTGAACAGCTGAGCATGTGGGAGAGTTGGGGTGAGTGGCAGTTGCCTAGAGTTTGGAATGGATGACAGCTAGGAGAATATAGGCCAAAACCAACAATATGCTGCAAGGAGCGTTGACAAAAGTTTCTTAAAAATTTGTCATCAAAACCAGATACACAAATCTTCTTTCTATAGGCAGGCTTTGAGACAGTCTTACATAGTGTAACATGAAGAGGTCATATGTCACATTATGGCTAGAGATTTGCAGTCAATGGAAGGGCTAAAACCAATAGGACACGAGAGAGTATGGGGGGAGGTATCTGTGGGGAAGGATATTGGTCAAGGTTTTAAAGTTACAAGGCTCTGGTTTACAGAATGGCACTGCCAAGGGAGCCCACCTCCATTTCTTGCTTCTGCAGATCCTCAGTAAATGATAGCACTGATTCACAAATGCTTAAGGTTATTGCTTATCATTCATTGCCTCGGCTGCAGTTACAATTTCAGAATTGGTGTCCTGGTAAAGTGCAACATTAAGTCTCTGTTCTGCTTCCTACAGAAGTCAAACATGGTTCTGGCTCTTACTCTGGATGTCAGACCTCCAGCTAGCATCCTGGGAGGAGGGCCGGGCTTGGTGCAGTCAGAGCACTTCTGGAGGAGGAGGAAGAAAAACAGGGAAAGAAGATGACAGGTTTGAGGAGTCAGCACAGAAGCAAATACGCAGGAACAGGGTTACAGTGAACACTGGATAAATCCCACCTCCTTCGTGACGCAAATTAAACAACTATTTTTCAAAGTGGAAAGCAGTTAGGAAACTCTTTGCCAGCCACAGTACTAGAGGGGCATTTGCCTGGTAGTGTCACCTCACCAAGGCAGTCTGTGCAGATTCCTGACTACAGTTGTTGCATGGGGATATATTGTCATCTGTGACCAGAGCTATGAAGAATGACAAGGAAGCATGGGGTTCCTCCTGAGTCAATGTAATAGTGTTACCACCATTATAATATAATACTATTTTGTGCAATAAAGGTAATGGTCAGATTTCAGTGGGGATATGGGATTTCAGGTCATGCTAGACTCTAAATGTCTAAAGAGGAATGGGGTACTCATAAAAAACATCCGTAAGCAAGTGAATTAGAGATGTTTTTCTCCATTTGACAGCAGGGATACCTTGGTAGGCAGAACTGGATTAAAAAAAAAAAAAGCCCGCTTTTCTTTAAACATAAAATAGTGATGGGGCCATATGGCTACATAGGGCTGGTGAGATCACAGATGTATCTCCCTCATGGGATGACAGGACCAACATCAGTATTTACTCCCATGAAGTCCTATAACTGACTCAGATTTTCAGTGGGATGAGAAAAACTTCAGTAAGTGAACTGGTATTGAATTAAGTGGGAAAGAAAAGTTTCCTGGATTGCTCTGGTTGGGTTATGTTAGCGCTGTAGGATCTGATCTGGTACAGCTGAGAGGTAGGTGCTGCGCTGGATGACAAGGGTTCATCGTCGGAGTCTGGCAAACAGTACTAGATTGCAAACATGGCTGAGTACGAAAATTGTGTGCAAGGAAATACACTGTGTTTGACTGGATATATTTAGTAATGATGGAGTTCATCTATCAGCTAAAGATTAAGCAAAAAAAAAATCTCTTTAAATTGTGTAATGACCAATTTAACTTACTAAATATAAGGAAAGAAAAAAAAAGGTTGTCCAAGCATAATATCGATAAGGAGGTTTTCTATGCAGTATACAGTGCATTTCAGCTGAATGGCAAAGGGCCAGCCCTAAGAGTAAGAGATTCAGTAGAAGGCTTATGGGCCAAGATACAGACAATAGAATGAAATATTGGGAAATTGAGTAGTGGACTTCAAATTTTGCTCAAAGGAAAGGTAGGAGGGAAACCTCAGGAGACACACAGACCAGCTTTTCAGCTATGTTCATTATCTATACTCATTCCATAAGGCACATGACTGCTTGACTACACGTATATGGTTATAAAGTTGAGGACTGCAATATAGTCACACCTTAGTTTCTGTCATTCAGTGTTTGAGTGTCTAAGTCAATGTCTGTGTAAGCTTAAATCTAGTCATATGGAAATGTGGATTTTCCTCAATCCATCAAGCTCTTATCAAAATGAAAGTCTTACTATGTTGTCTATAAAATCTTTATATGCAAATTATAAGTCGGTTTGGGGGAAAAGTAATCAGTTTGGGGTCAGTTTGACTTTTAAGTCAGTTTGGCGGAAAGTAGAGAAGAAGTAGGAACTGCTTTAACATCAAAGTATAATAGATTTGAACTTGAACATCCTCCTTCATGCAATAAGGGGTGTGGAATGAGTTTCAGTGAAACACAATTTCAGCTGTTCCAGACTGTGCAAACTTCACCAGCCTTTTAAACATCCTGAAACCAACAAGGCTTAAGCACATGCAAACAGAAAGTGACAGGGATGTGCCTGCTCCAAATTACGTCTGTCAGAAAATTACCAACTGCAAACTGTTCATGTAGAAATTGAGGCTCTAACTTCTTGCAAAGATCCCTGCAAGCAGGACTTTGAGCTCAAAGGAAATGAGCTTTACCTTGCCTATTTAACAAGTTACAATACCCGTAAAAACTGCAGTAAATGCTCCTGCAAACATAGTCTTTGGGGGCCTATTTCTAAAATGAATCTCTTAAGTATATAAGAAAGAAAGAAAGGATGTAAAAAATACCTTTTCCTCCCTAGCTCCTCTTTATTTATGTTCATAGCTCAGGGATTAAGGTTATAATATTTTTTCCCACTTACCTGAATGTCGTCCTGATTTAAGGGCACTCTTGCTGTCAGAGTGATTGTAAGGAAGCTTCTCCCTCTGCTTTTCTTACTTCTTGGTCTCTACACTGGAAGAAAATTGATTGAACATAGAGAAAATACATAATAAACCTTAAATAGATGAAGTAAGGCTACAACTGCCTTATGAGCAGAGGAGACATGAATTCCGCTGGACTAGTATTTCAGAGGACAAGGGATGTGATGGTGCTTGCTAACAGGCAGTATTATTTCTTCTGTTTTTCTATGGTTTGGGTTTTGTTTTTCTGGGGTTTTTTGTTGGTTTTTTTTTAATGGCTGGTTGGGTTTTTTTTAAGGATCTGAGTATATGTTTTAGATTTTCACTTACATTTTATTTTCATTGAAACTAATTGCTCTGTGTGATGTTGATTTTTATACTGCAATTATTGAAGTGTTCTTCAATTGCTTATATGGAAGTATTCACAATCTGCAGTTTCTTTTGTCAAAATACACCTTCAACTTAATTACCTTTAGTAAATAAACTTAATTTATCACACAGGGGTCCTTTGGTAGGATCTTTCTTCTGATCTCAGGGCAATACATATCACCTGTTGTTATAATTAAGACATACATATTGAGGCAATTTTAACACATTTTGGTTTCAAACCCAGAGTTTTTATGAAAATAGGTCGCATAACACGCTACAAACACAGAGGTATTAATTCTGTAGAATTCATAAGGTCAAGAACTGTATGAAGAATAAGACGTGGAACTTAGAATTTGCTTTGGAAATGTAGGAATGATATATTGAAGAGTAATAGTGACATTAGTGAGAATGATGAGTAATAATGTGAACCTAGTGAGATTTAGAATAGCAAATTGTCAGTGAAGAGAGGCAGCGCTATAAAAACCTGATGCAGCAGCGTTTAATGTGTAGGTTCACTTTGCTGACTCTGAACAGTTATATGTCCTGAGGCACTGTACAGAAATCAGATGGATTGTTTCAGCAGCTGTACGTGGGTGTTTTAGGCCCTGTATTATTCTTTACATTGTGGCCCTGCTGCCCCACTGTAAAAGAACATGCAGATAAGTCTCATAATATGTAAGCAAAGGCCTTTATAGGTTGAGTAACTTGTGATAATATGTAAAAACACAGGAAATATAAAAAAATCTCAAGGAAAAAGTATTAAACGACTATAACTTGTTTATCTGAAAATTATCTCCTGTACTGGTGAGGCCGCAGCTTGAGTACTATGTTCAGTTTTGGGTGCCATAGTACAGGAGGGACATTGAGGTGCTGGAACGTGTCCAGAGAAGGGCAACGAAGCTGGTGAGGGGTCTGGAAAACAAGTCTTGTGGGGAGCGGCTGAGAGAATTTGGATTGTTTAGCCTGGAGAAAAGAAGGTTGAGGGGAGACCTCATCGCTCTTTACCACTACCTGAAAGGAGGTTGTAGTGAGATGGGTGCTGGTCTCTTCTCTCAAGTAACAAGTTATAGGACAAGAAGAAATGGGTTCAAGTTGCACCAGGGGAGGTTTAGGCTGAACATAAGGAAAATTTTTTTCACTTAAATAGTTACAAAACATTGGAACAGGCTGCCCAGGGAGGTGGTTGAGTCACCACCCCTAGATGTGTTTTAACTAGATGTTAAAAGTTGTGTAGATGTGGTGCTTGGAGACTTGGTTTAGTGGCAGACCTCGTAGAATAGGGTCAATGGTAGGACTAGATGATCTTAAAGGTCTTTTGCAACCTAAATGATTCTGTGATTCTATGATTCTGTGAAATTAAGAAAAATAAGTAATGTTCAAGGCTTCACTTGGAAAACTTTGAATTAGATTTTTTGTACGTCTACTGGCATGAACATGCTTCTATTGGTGGAATTTTAGTGCATTTAGCCAAGAAGATGGGTTTCAACTTTACAATCAGATGAAAAAGCATGGTAGGAAGAGAACTGAAAAAAAATTAAAAATACAACTTTTGCTGAGATTATCTTTCACAATGAGAAACTGAATGAAATTGTTAGGGAAAAAAGGGCAAGTTCTTCATGATGCAGAGTGCTTAGTTTTGAAAAGCTGGAGAGTGCTCTCTCCTGTCCCTGAGAGAAGTTGAAAGGAAATCATAGAATCATTACTGTGCAAACTCTGTTTTGTTACTTCATGCTGTCACTGTTCTATTGAAGCTTTTTTTTTGTCAGTGTAGGGCAACCATGTACTGATGTTGCTTCGTGCTGCTGGAGTCTGTGTGGCTTTTCAGCTTCTATTTGATGTATTATCTGATGTCTCTTTTCCCTCTTCTCACTTGTGTCATTTTACTACTTTTCTCTTTAAAGAGACACTTGTATCTTGATCACTCCTTTAGGCACATGTCAGAAAAAGTTAAAAAGAGAAGGCTGTGAAAAGTGACAGGCTGGATATTTGCTTATATCCCTGCCACCAAAGAGCATACTCTCAAAGTGACCTGATTTGCAGTTTAACTATGCAAAATCCTTTGCTCCACAAACAAGTCAGAGACCCAAATGCACCTGCGTTTGTGCATGCATATTTGCGTGTAACCAGCTTAAGTTGGCAGATGCAGTTGACCCACTTATAGGCTAAAAAGCCAGTTAACAGCAGAAATAATACATTTGGCTGTTAAAGTGTAAAAGCAGTAAGCTGCAGAAAGTCTTTTGCACACTAATCTGGAGCATAGGCTAAGTGTTAATGATTACAGGAATATTTGGAATTGGGTCAAAAAAGGGCCATTAAGCAAATAGAGATGCCTCTATGAAGTTAATTATTGGAACAAAACGTAAATAGGAAAAGGAATGAACTTTTTCCTGATCAAAAGCAAAAGACTCTGACTGCAAGGAGACCGGCACACTAACGCTTGCAATGCTCCACCAGCGTACATCAGCCCTGACCTGCAAATGTCTTAACATTGAACCTCTGTTGAGGAGATGCTGCCAGAAGAGTCAAGCTGAGTCACATTATGTTCCAGTTTTCTGAAAGTGAGTACATGGGAAGGAAGCAGAGATAAAGTGACCTAAATTAAAAGCTGAATTTGTGTTCTCTGAAGTGAAACCACTGCACGCTAATTTCTATATTTAACTTCCAAATCAACTGACTAAGGATACTCAAAGATTACAGGGATTAGTTAAAAAGAATACTAAGCACCCTTTCTTATCAAGTGTCACATCTGGAATAATTTGGCACTTCTTGCACAGTGTGTCAGTTCTTAAAAGCCAGAAGCATTCATTCTTTCATATAGGTATGTTGAAAATTCTGAGGTGAGATTCTTATGTTTTAAATAATATTTAGTTCCTGGAATAAGCAGCTGCAGAAGGGGAAATCTTAGATAGTTCTCATGTGGATTTGTTATCTCTGGATGACTTGAAGCATGAACAACAATCTGGATAGTACAGTGTTAGCAGTAGTCTGGATTCAGATTTTGAGATTCCATCTGATAATATATTTTGTAATACCATCAGTGTTATGTCAATGTTATTAGTATTTTCTCTTACCTTTTTTAAAAGGAAAGGATTTAATCTGCCCATCCTGAAGGCAACAGTAAATTATCTTGGGGTTTTTTTCTTTAGTTGAAAAAAATGCAGCAACTCAAAACTCCCCAAACTGTATGTACCCTCTGGTCTGGTGCCAGCTGTTTGGGAGAGCTTCTCAGAGACTTCACTGCACTGCTGATCAGCTCCTCAGTGAGCCTGGAAATCTTAGTGGTGACACTGAACTTCACCCGTTGCAAATTAAACTGTTCCTTTCTTTGGTATCAGTTTGGCTGATGTGAAGCAATATACCTTAGAGACAGACCGAAATTTTTTTCTAGCTTGTGGGCATGACATGTCAGATGTTCGACACGCACATGTCTTGATTTCATAATCGTTTCTCCGTTTTCTCAAAGTTTAACTATATGCACCCTTGAATGCCTGTTCAGATCAAACAGATTCAACTAGGTGCTCATTTTGGGCTTCAGGAATAATACCAGAAGTTAATGTTAAGCTTCTATCAAATTCAACGTAAGATAACTATTTAACATTCTTGGCACTTGTGGTGCTATACAGGTAGATTGTAAAATGTGAGGTGTAAAATGAATGCACAATGGAAAATGAATGCACAAGGAAAGGGAACTCGACTATAATCAGCTTCTCCATATCATTGGGGGTATTTTTAAGAAGTGTGAAATGCTTCACACACTACTTCATTCCCTTGGAATTTAATTCCAGGTTTTTTACAATTTTAAACCTTTGAAAAATCTACAGAAAAATTGAGGTAAGTACAGCTTTTTAATTGTGAGAAACAGAAGGATTTAATAACAAATCAACTATTCCTCCTGATAAACCCAAAGAGCAGGGTTTTGAAGGCAATATATTGAAATCTCCTATAAGAGCAAACACAAAACAATGTTCGTGATGTCTGATCTTGGTCAAGCTATACTTATGAAAGTCCTGGAAAGAAGAAATATTTTTGTTATATATTAAAAAATTGTGGGGTTAAGTAGACGTGATCAGATTTTTAATGCGGAGAAAACTGGTATCTAAACACTTTATATGAATGTATTTCAACTTGGGAAGTGTGATATTATCTCAGTTGTAATTCTAGACTACTAGTATTTGTAATCTGCGTAGCCTTATGTAACATCTCATATTTTTTCTGCTTGTAGAATAGAAGGTTGGGAATGCCAGCAAGAGGACTAATTATGAGAGCAGAAAGGAAAGTGTCCTCTGCTGCAAAACTTCATATGGATACTCATTTCTCACTGGACCTATTTTGAATTCAGCACTTGTTCCTTTATGGGTAAATCATCTATGGGAATGTTCAGCGATTGGCAGTATCATAAATACCATAAAAGTGAAGTCAGGTTTTTTTTTCCAAAAGAATGTAAATGTGCTATCTGCATTTTTGCCCATCTTTACTACATTTCAAAACCGTTGAGTGTTAATCAACATGTCAACCTGCCCATTTTAGGTACTGATAATGCAAGGAAGATTTGTAACATAACCAAATGAGTCATTTCCAAATGATTTGATAAATTGCTGGCTGTATCTTCTACATCTCTACACATCAAGATTTTATTAAATGCTTGGTATGTATTTAACACATCCCATGGCTGTAGTTTAATTATCACAAAGTGTATTTATGGAATTGGGTATATAGAATCTCTGTAATATATGCTTTAAAGACTTCTAGAAAACAGAAGTGCTCCCTAGATAGAAACATTTAGAGAAAACTCTTTAATGTGTTATTCAACTCAAGAGTAAGTAAGAGTATTTGAAATCAAACCTGCCTCGGTAGAGTGTTTCATAAAAGTAAAGTTTAACAAATGAAGTAATTAAGTGATACTGAGTCCACAGCTGAAAGCATCAGAGCTACAACAGACAAGATAGATTGTATCAGGTGGGAAGATTTTTTTTTTTATGATTAGAGATAAAAGGTGAGACAATTAGATCCATATTGCTCAATATAAGTCATACAAAGATTTCTGATGCTTTTGGTCAGTGGTAAATTACTATCTTAGTCTCCTGACTGCTGACATTAGTTCTTTGGAACAGTGGGCTGAAATTTTTCAAATATTGCATGTTTCTGTGTTTGTTTGTTTGCTTATATATGTAACTTTGCATTGCCTGACTTTGAACTACTTTAAAACTTGATGCACAAGAAATGGTCTAAGCTCTGTGTGTGGGTTCTAGGCATGAAATTTAATCACAAAATACAAATAACAAAATAATTCATAATTCTACATTTGAGGTGTGGTGCTCTAATACAGAACTATTTTTCCTCGGCTAGTGTGCAGGAAAAATGACATTTTTGATCTCTGTATGAGGGCTGGAGAGGTGATGGTTCAGGGAAGGTATCCATCTCTGATTCATCCTCCTTTTAGGGCAAGATGGAACTGACAGAAGTGCCTACAAGATAACAAGCTGTTTTATTTTATGTGATAACAAAAAAAATAACAAAATGACTCCTACCCTTGTCACTGAAAACAGATAACTTCTTTTGCCAAATTCTGAAAAGTGATCAGGGATAGACTTAAAGCTAATCCAAAAGATTCCCATAAATGATTTTGAAAGATTACAGGGATAAACTGTCATTATTTGCATGAATATGCCATCAAGGTAAAACTTTGTTTCTGGAAATATGAGGAAAATGTCCTTCCTAGAGACAGAAACAGGCAACTGTTTAGCCAGATATACTGATAAAAAAACCCAAAGAGTAAGTTCTAGTGATTTCATGACAGACTGACTAGTACTGACTAACGACGAGTTCTTCCACCCTGAAACCTGTAGTATCTGAAGGCTGTAATGACCAGAAGGCCAAGTCTTTCGTAGCTGTTGAACCAGATGCATTGGGTGTACCTGGCAAGGTTTCAGTAGCAGTGGCACTACAGGGGTTGTTGCTTCTGTGAGAAGATGCCAGAAGCTTCCCCCTCTCTGATGGAAGCATTCCATGCAGCTCCAAGATGGAGCTGCCACTGGCCAAGGCTGAGCCTATCAGTGATGGTGGTAGTGCCTCTGTGATAACACATTTAAGAAGGGGTAAAAACTGCTGCACAAGAGCAGGCAGGAGAGGAGTGAGAATATGTGAGAGAAACAACTCTGCAGACGCCAGGGCTGGTGAAGAAAGAGGGGAGGAGGTGCTCCAGGTGCCGGAGCAGAGATTCCCCTGCAGCCCATAGTGAAGACCACAGTGAGGCAGGCTGTCCCCCTGCAGCCCATGAAAGTCCACAGTGGAGCAGATAATGACCTGTAGGCCCTGGAGGACCCCATGCCAGAGCAGGTGGGTACCTGAAGGAGGCTGTGACCCCATGGAGAGCTGGGGCTGGAGCAGGATCCTGGAAGGAGCAGTGACCCTGTGGAAAGAGAAGCCAAAAATACACTGGAGCAGTATTTTCTGCAGGACTTGTGCCCTGTGGGGGACCCACGCTGGAGCAGTCTGTTCCTGAAGGACTGCACTCCATGCTGGAGCAGTTTGTGAAGAACTGCCGCCCATGGGATAGGCCACGTTGGGGCAGATTATGAAGGACTGTCTCCCATGGGTGGGACCCCACATTTGAGCAGGGGAAGAGTGTTAGGAGGAAGAAGCAGCAGAGACTATGTGTAATGGACTGACCACAGCACCCGCTCCCCATCCCCTGGCACTACTCAGGGAAAGGAGGTGGAGAAGTCAGGAGTGAAGCTGAGCCCAGGAAGAAGGGAGGTGGCTTTTAGCTTCGTTCGTGTTTCTCACTATCCTACTCTCTTATTAATTGGGAATAAATTCAGTTAATTTCCCCAAGTCGAGTCTGTTTTGCCCATGCTGGTAATTGATAAGTGATCTCCCTGACCTTACATCATGTCAACCAACGAGCTTTTTATTGTATTTTCTCCCCCTATTCTGTTGAGGAGGTGGAATGATATTCTTGCTTGGTGGGTACTCCAAAGTCAACCCACCACACCAGAGAAGAGTAACTTCACAGGAATCGGAAAGCGTAGCAGGTTTGGACTCCTTTTGTTAGAGATTTCAAGTAATTCACCTTTCATGGTCAGTCACAGTCAAGTATAAATACATTACTACAAAGTATTAAACTTACACGTGCAAACCAGGTAGACCACTACTTGACCACCATGACTGTCATGCAAAAGATGGAAAGGCAAATATTATTTGAAACTGCAGTTCAAAGCGGTCTGTGTTCAACATGCATTTAAGCAAGCGTGTTAAGAAAAAGATGTTCGGCTATAATAATTTAGAACTATTTGAATTCTATAGCCTATCTTATTAAGATAAGTGAGTGGGATTCCTGATGGAAGTGATATTTGGGGTTAATACAGCATAAGGAGGAAAAGGCTACTTGATCCAAACTACTAGACATCTCCAGGCAGTTTTCAAAGAAGGGCCTAGTCACACTGTTAATCACATTCAGCCTTGCTAAATTGTCTCCTAGTTTCAGTCATTTCATGCATTTTTCTCTTTCTAACTTGACAAAGTTAATGTCTTTCCTTTGTTCTTTAAAACACGTGTAATTTAAGTACCACAGATTCAGTTGAATTCCATTAAGTCACAAAAAATGAGCCTGAAATTACTGATCTGTAAATTTCTGGGTCATTTCTGATATCATACATTGTAAAACCACTACAAAATTTGAATTCTGATTTTCAATTTTCAACTTGCCTCTGAAAATTAAGAATTCTTAGATTTTTTTCAGTTTCAGTTCAGTTTTTCTACCTGTGAATTAAATGCTTACATGGATGTTGATTCACGAAAGTGCTTAAAATTAAGCACATAAAGCTAATATAGCAGTTCTAGATGCAGGGTAGAAAGGAGAAGAGGAGGAGACAAAGCAACTGCCTTAGGCAGATAATAGTAGAAATATTACCATGTAGGAATCATGTCATAAAGGAAGAATCATGACTGATGCAGTGATCTTATGTTTAAGTAATTTATTTTTGCAATAAAACTTGAGTCTTTGTGAAAAAGGAAAAGGAATAGCAGATGAATGATTTTCTCTGGATGTTTTTGTCCTGGGAAGAGAAATCTTGCCTATGTGCAGGCTTGTGGTTTGTTTTAAAGATTAGGTGCTTTGGGTTTCTTCTCATGTAAACATAACATTTACTTATTGGAATAAAAATAGCAAGTTATTTGCTGTGGTATTTGGAAATTTTGGTGATGAGTGACATATACTAAAAGAAGTAATACCTGTCTCAAGAAAAGTATGGGAAAATAATTACAGTAATCATGTTCATGGAAGAAAAAAAGTGATCAAGAAGATTTCTAATGACTGACAAAGACAGATGAGGCATATTCAGAATGCTAAAAGAGTTGCAGCAACCTTTGGGAGTTACCTATATATAACAATTCACTGAAACTAAACAGTTTGCAGGAATACAAAGACCTGCAGTTAAATGGAAGAAATAAAGAGATATTCAGGGACCACAGCATTCCACCCCACCACTCTCCCTGAAGGTCAGATATAATTAAGCTGAAGAGGTACTAAATGAACGGAGAGATTCGTGTTTAACAAAGCTTGTGTCTCTATGTATGTGTATGTGTGTGTTTGCGTGTGCGTGTGCGTGTGAAAAGGGAGCAAAGGCACAGGAGAGGGAGCATGGACAGAATGTTTGTGGACTTCAAAACGCACTGATACGGTGATGCACAAAAGGCTTGTGTGCCAGGCCAGTAAGTATCATATCAAGGATGAACTGTTATACACCTAGGATAACTTAATGGAGACATATTTCATTCACAGTTCTGAATAAAACCTTTATTGGATTGCAAGCGCAGAGAAATACAAGGTGACTGGTGAAATGTCAGAAAAATTAATATTGTGGTCATCATTTACCTTTCAGAAGAAAGGCAAGAAAAGCTGCATTATTCAGCAAGAAAAGCTTTGTACGTCAGAATAGCTAAACAAGTATGGGAAATACAGGTTAGGCTTGGTTAGATTGAAATCTTAACTCCTGCTGCGTTTCAGGTTTGTCCCCAGTGGGATCACAACTAACAAAAAGAAAGGAATACAGTCTTGGAGTTACTCTTACAAAGGATTAGTATGTTCCAGGATTTGAGTATAATTTAAGCTTCTTAACTATGCACGTCTTCAGTAGATTATGAAAATCAAACCAAACTTCCATCACCATTATAAACTATTAACTACAGATTGCCATTCTTCTCACACAACAATGGGTGTAAGTGAAGTCATCTCTAGAACAGTTTTGTCATAGATTATTCAAAAAAGTAAGGTATGGAGAGGGAGAAGTGGCAGGGAAAGAGAGAGATTTATCACCAGGCAACAAAGCATTAACAGAGATGTATGAATTTTAGATGTTCAAGAATAATTAGTATAGCAAATAAGTCTGCATGGGGAGAGAAAGGGAGAGAACTCTTCTGAACAGCACACATTTCTACAGGAAGACGGACTGTAGCTTTTTTAAGCATAGGAGTTAGTTGCAAATGAAAGCAACAGTTGTTAGTTTGGTTTATGTTTGTTTTCTTTTTTAAATGTAAATCATACATTAAAGAAATGTAATCAAGATTTACAGGAAAATATAGCTGTAGAAAAGAAAAAAAAAGCCTGAAGCTCATAAATCTCCTGTCGGTGGAAAATTTAGACAAGAACTTGACAGATAGGAATAGAAAGCCCATTAATAGCTACATGTAGCTCAAAAGTTGTTGTAAGACTAACGCAAACGTCTGCTGCTACAGCTGACTTCCTGTGGTCGATTCCCTTGTATTTTGGCTTCATCTCATAGTACCCAGCACCCTAGCAATTCTGTGTTTATGAAATCAGATACAGCATCTTTATTGAAAGATTTTGACATTCGATACAATTATAAAACAACACATACAAATGTGGTATTTAATGCAGAAACAGAACAATAATAGGTTTGGATTTGCAGTACGCTACTTGCAGTACGCTACCTTACTTCACAGCCAAAATTTTCCCAATCCTTCTGAAGCTTTCAAGAGGTTCTGAGCATTCAATTAAAAAACAAGATAAACAAAAAGATGTTCCATGCATAAAAGAAGACCCCTCCTGCATAGCATTATAAACATCATAATGGTTAATAAACATCGTAATATTCTCTAGAGATATTTACCTATTCAATTGTGGGATCACTGAGGGTAGAGCATTTTGATCTATTAATTTTGTAAACTGAATGCATCTGCATTTATCAAAGTGATAATTAGGTGTATAAATCTTTGGCTAATATTAAAAAAAAAACATAATAGGGGACCCAGATCTTTATCACATAAGAGGAAGCTTTCAAATCCGTTTTCTCAGAGGCAAGGTCGTTTTCCCTTTTGGTTGTGTCTTTCTTGGGCAACATACTTATCTCCTCCCTCTGAGTGTTGAAAATATTCTGAAAATATACAAATAATCAGAGAAAGATTCCATCACCAGTTTATGACAAATGTTCTACTACTAAGTAGGTGGTAAATTTTAATTCAGTTTTAAATACATACAGTGTTTTGATCTTTTGGAATATATTATAATTTACTATCCCCATAGGAGAAGTTTATAAAGATTTTTTTGTTCCTGGTAAATAAGGATATGTGTATGTATTCAAAAAGACTGTATACATTCAAATAATGTATACATAGTTATATAATGTACATACAGAGTAGATGGATATCTCATTGAAGTTAATGAAATGCAAACAACCCAAACTTTTCTGGCTTAACTCTGAATTTGGATAAAATATGTATTTGGCTACAGTTTTTACGATGTCGTAATTTTTAATTGAAGTGTTTAAAATAATAACTTTGAAACCACCATTATATAAAAGTTCTGGGTGTTTTCTACTCATCCTCTTAATTAAAAATAATTCAAACATGAAAAAATGAAAAAAAAACCCAACCAACCAACCAACCAAAACGCAAACAAAACCTATTGTTCTTTCCCAATAGCTTTCTAGCTCTCCAGTACACCTGAGCTGAGCTTTGTTAAATTGTAAAAAAAACACTGTACCGCCAGTTGTAAATAGCGTTGAACAGACCAGACCTGTGAAGTCTGGCTCGACCAAGATAATCTGATGGGTTTGACCCTGGAATGCTGAGTTGTAAATTCTCGTCTTCTTTTATGGTGATGCTGTGTATAGGTTATTTGGGCTGCTTCAACCACTCAGACTTTAAATAAATAAATAAATAGATAGATAGATAGATAAATAAATAAATAAATAATCTGCAGCAACCCTGTTTATAAGGTAGAATAGCAATCACCTGTCTTACAGAAATACTATAGAGGTTCAGAAGTGAACTGTAGTTACCCATTGGATATAACTCTAAAACATAGTTCACAGAAGTGTTAAACATAGTACAGAGTGGAACATACCAATAAATTAACAAAATACCCAATGTACTGAATATATGGATAGCATCACTTTTAACTTGTTTTCTTCACAAAAGGACTGTAACTGTTTCATTATTTCATTTTCACTTTTAGCTTAATTTAAGTTTAACACTCCAGCTGCAAAAATGATTAATGAATCTGCAGCTAATTCATGCAGTGGTAGAAAATACTAATGTGTAAAATAGTGTGAAAGCACCACACAGATTTTACCATGTTCCACAGACGTCATGCTTTCCTGGGAAACATTTTACAGTATATTAACTGCCTGATCACTGAGAATTAATTATGAATTAATTTGTCTTCCTTTGCCTTTTCCTAAGTCAAATAAAACAGTAGCTGTGCTGTTACAGAACTGTGATTTGGAATAATATAAAGGAGTGTAGAAGACTTCTGATTGCTCTTTTTCTTCAAAACTATAAACTGAAATAGTTGTAATTTAATTAGGAGAAAAGAATAGTTTAGCATATCTTACCTGTTTATAATCAGGAACACAGTGAACAAGATTTTTCTATCATTAACAAAAAAATAGTGATTTTTTTCATTACAATAAGTAATTCTGCCACTTCCAAAATTAAATCATTGGCTTTTCAGTCTCTGGGAAGGAAAATACAGTATTGTTTCTATTTCTTCAATTCTTTGCAAGGTCTGAACTTGAATCAGACAAGGTTTTATTCTCGTATTGTTGCTACCTAAATAGCAGTGAGGTGGGTAGTACCACAGCAATACATGTGTTCTATTTGCTTTAGCTTTAAAACTTTGCTTGAGTAGGGAAATTATTGAAGGATCGCTGTGTTCTTTTTTTGTGTATAACAGCAAGTTTGCAAACCAGCCTGCCCCACGTCAGCTTTGTCATGGCAAGGAAAATCCATTCCTTCAGTCTTGGTCTCAGCCTGAGACCTTTGCTCTGAGTTTCAACAAACGCTGGGCCATGCCTCCAGCTCCATAAGGATCACACCTTCTTTCCATTGCCTCTGAAGATTTGCTGTGGATCTGCTCCCTGTTGCAGGCAGCACTCTGTTTACCTCAAAACTGTCCCAGTTCAGCTAAGCAGCAGTCCGGACGGGAAAACAGCAGTACATGGATTTACTTTAACTCCTGCAGCACTGGAGCACTGCCCTTACCTCCAGTACAGGCCATCTGCTTATTGTGCCTCCCGGGCAGGTTTCTCCAAAGGAAGGATGGACAGACAGGCAAAATTGCTCTCAGGGTGGCAAACTCTCCTCTTTGGTGCTGGAGCAGAGTGAAAGGAGCAAACCAACAGCCAGCCTTCGGCTGTGCTGCTGTTTACACCTTTTCCAGGGGAATGAAACACACAATAGAGGTATGATGAACTGTAAGCCGGCAGCTTATTAGACCAGTTCCTGTACCGTCTGGTCTAGATTGCTGCCCAGTTCACTGTGGATTGCTGTTTATAACGCTGATTGACGTGTCCCCTCTGAATTAAACCTCCCCACTGACATCTTACAGGATGTAACACTTAAAATGCCTGTGCCATTGCACAGGTACAGCTAAGCTTTTGTAGGAGTGAGCAGCTCCAGAGGCTGCCAGCACTGCCCATTTACCAGGCTCCACTCTCAGCTGACCATGTTTTCCAGAAGAACAGCTTGGAGAACATGTGGAACTTAATTTCTTATATTCGTGCTGGGGTGGGTGTCTTAGATTGTGAGAAGGTACTTCAAAAAGTAGGGGTTCAGTGGGAACTGGGGATGCATTTGTGGGCTCTGTTCTCTGTGTATGATGTTAAATAATAAGTTTAAAAAAATAAGTTTAAAGTTAAAAATGGTTCCTGCTTTTCTCTCTGAACCTTGAAAACAAAGACAGAGCTCTTCAGATAGGTGAAAATCACCGGGAAAGAACTTAAAAATTTACGGACCGCAATGAATCAGGCCTTTTGGAGGCAGAGGAAGGAATGAAATGCAGTCCCTCATCTTTGTGAATATTTGTTGGGTGAGAGAAACCTGACAGATAATAACAAGCCCTCTCCTTGCTTGCCTTTAGAGCTGTTGGGGTGATGTGTTATCTGTTCCAAGAACGTCATTCTGTGGAATGTGTGTAAGCTTCCCCTCTCATAACCATTTTATATTGAATCACAGGAATGGCTCTAGCAATGAGTGAAGGCTGCACCGTTCCTATTACTGTCTACTGATCCTTGCCAGAACTCATCCTTCTGCAAAGTATGCTGAACTGCCTCAGTTTCAGATAAAGCTCTGTTATTCGAAATCGCTCAAATCAAAAGAGAGTGACACAGTACAGCAGGAAAATGCAAAAGACAAAATTGTTTTAAACAAGCCTCATCTGTAAGAATTAAGCTTGCAAATCCACCCAGGTGTGTGCAGACGCTTACACAAGTTATCAAAGAGTGTGAGAAGGCTTATGGGAAGCCTTATGGCTGGCCTTTGCCCCTTTTGTTGTCGATGATGGGCATGGCAGATTGTAATAACCTTCAGGGTTAGTTACAAGAAAAAGCATTTTGTAGTGTAAAGAAAGCATGGAAGTAAGATAAGGAGCCAATGTGCTTCCCCTCAGGGAAAAAAGCTGGCTAAGAAGTCATCAGTGAATCATGAGCTGATGACTGAGAAAGACCATGAGTGGTGACTGACCTGGAAAAAAAAGCATTACGTTTAAATCCTCTGCCTTACTCCTTCTTCCTTAGCCCATCCAGCTTCTGCCCCCGCAACCAAGAATAAAGAACTGGAGGAAAAGGGAAAGATGGTCTAAATGTGATTTTGGAGCTCACTGAATTAGCTTCAGTTGCATCTGTGACTCTTGAAATGCTGTGACTCTCTGGAAGAGGGAAAACATTATGGAGAGAACAGACATCATCTGCAAGGACAGATTTGTAAAGCCTAAATGGAAGCCCAACTATGTTTATGAAAATCTTATAATAGCCTTAAGCTGTAAGGAAAGCAAACTAATTGCATCCATTCACTTAATTTTCAATAATCTTATCCTTAAAACAATACCAGTATATATGCAGATGACTTCTTATGCAGAAACCAGAATTTTTTATATGTATATATGAAATGTGTTTTGTATATATGTGATTTCAACTAATTCTGTCTGTATCAACCTCTGCAGGTTGATGGTTTCAGATTCTGGCTTTTGTATTTTGAGATATAACATGAAATATGCTAAAGAAAATGCTTAGACTACACGTGCCTCTGCAGGTACTATATAAAAAATTGTTTTGATTCCAGGAACTGAGTGAAATCGTAATACTTCATACTGCTTTGTTCTGTCTGTTGCTGCTTATTCTCCTGCTAAAGAAGAGGAAACTCTCTATAGTTTTATTTTAGATTAAAAGACTAAGTTTAGAAACAGAGAACAATGGAAAACGTTAATGAATTACTGATACAGCTTGCATGTCACCTGTGTATAAGGCTGCTCAGTGAGCTTGACTTTTATTTCCAGTTTATGCTACAGCATCATATCTGAGAACCTAGATACAAGTAGTTACAAAATTACTTACATTTAGACTATCTTGATAATGAAAATCGCCCTTAGTAAGACTATGCAACATTCAAAAAACAAACAAAGGTTAAAGGTTCATATGTTTTGAAATGTTATAGCACCTCCATGCCTTGGAAGAGGAATCTGAAATTTGATAAATGTAGTTTCCTCATGTATAACATGTCCTGTGTGAAAGCGCCTATTATGTTTAATCAGTCTGCATATGCTACAGAGAGCTACACAGACTTCTATAATTCAAAGTCTCTGAAAAATCTACTGATGCCTCATGTTTGTAGAGCATTTTTATGCTAACCTCACACGGCTTGTGACTGCAGGAGTTGAACAGCTCTTCCTTGCAGTTGTTCCCTGCAGGAGGTCCTGCAGTGCTTGAACACCTAGGCAAGGATATCTGTGGTCACATAGAAAAAAAATTTGTCTAGTGGCAGAAGAAAGGGAGGAAATATGAATACTGTGGTAGATGGAAACAGAAATTAGATTGGTAGCAAGTGCTTCTGGGAATATGGTCAGAAGTACAGAAGACTAAGTACGGATGACACAGACTAAGCAGGAGCCGTGGATGTCAGAAAAGGTTAGGAGAGAAGGAAACTGAAGAAGAGCTTTCTATAAATGATAAAGCACTGATACTTGCACGTCCTGGAAACATGGAGTTGTGAATAGCTCCACTGAAGAACTGTCATATGTACTCGCAGAACTTATGTTGCCGCTCCAGCAGATCTCTATGAAAGAAATTAGCAGTTTTGTACTGCTACCTTTTACTGCCTTTTTGACATAAAGTCCGCTGACCTGATTATTCAAGGTTAGGATGTTTCTATGTTAACAAAGTCATTGCTTCATTTTGCCTAAAAGGGAAAAGAAAGAATATCAATTTTATGTCCCAAAAGTCTTCTTAAACAACATTAATGTTTCATTTTAGCATGAATAACTAAGATCTTACACTATTCTAGAATATTACCAAGTATGCAGTCTTCATTTGTGTCTAGTATCTATATCCATCATGAAAAAAAATTCCATTACGTGTTTCCAAACAAGTTGGATAAGTTTGTTTTACAGGCTCCATTTACATGTTTTTGGAGCTGTTGAAGTAAGAAGGCCACATTTTGTATTGGGGCCTCCAATTGGCCTTACTGCTTTGAGAGTTTTGGAGGGAGTACTTGCAGGGGTATTGCGGTGGGAGCCTGAGCGGTAGTGTAGGGAGGCCAGGTAGCTGCAAGCGGTGATGCTGAAGCAGCAAGGTCAGATAAAGATGAAATAGTCTAGAAATACGTTCTCTTGTCTTCTACTTTTCTTTGGTTTTCAATATTCATTTCAGAACTAGTGTTGGTGAATTATAAGTAACGGTTGTCTTTGATACATCTTGATAAAGCCATCTGTGAATGACCTGATAAACTCTAGGGTGTTCCAGCCCTTAGGATATAGAAAACGTAATTAGGTTTTATTGAATTTCTCAGGCAGCCATAGGTCAGCTGAGCTCACCTCACACGAGTTTAGGGAATACTAAGTTTGAAGAACATTCCACCCCATCACACACACTCATCTACAAGATTAAGGGACAAAGTGACAACATCGGCCTTTCTGTTTCTCAGCTGCTTCAAGCTGGAACGGGAGGTGCCATGGAGGTAACAAGGCGTATGTCACAAGGGCATATGAGAGTGGGAGAGGTCTGGGAAAATGATGGATCATGCAGACATGAAATGATAAATAGAATGTGAATTTAAAACTTTTGTAGTTGTCTGGAGATAGAATTTCTCCAGAATTTGTAAGAAATCACTTAGGAAATATTTTTTTATTTGCCTTCTGCCCATATCAGGGAGAACTGGAGTAAGTACTTTTTTGTCTTTCGAGATGTTCGTGGTCACAAGAAGAACAGCTATCATTAACAGACAACTATTTGTTTCTCTTGCATTTGCAGAAGTGCTTAATGAAAAACATTTAACCTCTGAGGAGAGGATGCAAACTGTTACATAATGAGTCTTAAAAAAAACCACAAGCAAACTTTATTTTTCAACAGACAAGGGAAAATAAGAGTTTGTGGAAAACACTGGAAAAGTTAAGAGTTCTACCCCAATGCATACTAGCTTTTAGTTCTAATTCCTGTCTGACTGTGTCAATTCTTATTTTTCACCTTTCTGTATATTCACCTTGTATTGCTGTTTCAAGGTGAGGAATTTACTTTCTGTTGAATGCTATATAGCTTTTCCCAGTGAAGGTACTAATTTATTCCATGCTAGAGGGACACCATATCTTTAGTCTAACTTTTATTGAAATCTTTTGCTTTGTTATCAACACTAATCTGAAAGCTGAGTAAAATCAATGTACACAGAAAATTAAATGCGCTCATTCAATGTTGTCAGTCTCATAAAGATTCATAATGTACAAGGCAGATATATGTCTATTTCCCCTCTCCTCCTAATTGCTTTCAAAAACTTTATTCCTGTCTCCTTGATACTTTCATTGCATGTCTACTGAATGCAGAAAGAACATGTTTTGTGCTGTTTTATATCCTCTGCTATCTCAATTAAATAGGTGGAATCTTGAATATCATATACCCAGTACTACATTTGTCCCAATAACTTTTGTAGCAGTAAAGTGTTAGAGAGTATTTTTAACATATTTGAAAAAATATCTCTGTGATACAGTTTCTGATAACGTGGTAATTTCATGTAAAACTTTGACAGAAGCACATCTTCCAATGTTGCAGAATAAAAACCTGCGGCGTACTTCTGCATGCAAGAGATGTGTTTCCAGTTCTATCCTAGAAATGTGTACACTTCAAAGATTATATGTTCTGGGGGCTGATTTACCAACGTTTATTCACTTGTATAATCTTTACTTGCAAAAGCAATCCTGTTGAAGTTAAAACTCCCAGATACAATGCAATTACTCACATGCTTTAAGGCTGCACGGGTCTTGACAATGGTATTTTGCCCCTCGGCTAAAGAGTTGCTTCAGTTTCACCGGAGAAAACTTTCCAGCTGAATGCTTCCCTGCTGTGAATATGTATTTCGAAAGCTGGCAAGTATATGGGTTAAGAAGTAGAGAGCCAATTATAAGCTGACAAATAATTTTTATGGAAAAGCAAATATAGCTTGCTTTTAATATTATAAAACTCATTCTGACTTTTTAGAACATTGCTGTCTACCTCTCTTTACTGCATTTGTTCTCAAGAAAGACATGGTGGATTATAGATTTCTTGCTGATGGTAGGAGAAAGAAGAAAGAAAATGTGAGCATTGTCAATACTAGCCTTAACAATGACCTTCGTTATTGGGGCAAGAACTGAGGTCATTTTTGGCACTTAGCCTCAGACTGTCCTGCAACAGTGCTCTGTTCCAGTGTGACTTTACCAAAGAGTTCTGCTCTCAAAACCGGAGACAACTATTTGCAAAACACCGGTGCCAAAGCTGAATTTTCTGCTCTCTCAAGGACAATATGTAGGCTGGCTGCATTCTAGGTTATATTGTGTCATGACTTGTGGGTACCTACTGTACATACACATACTGACAGCATACGCATAATATATCTTCCTTATGATATTAGCAATGATTAAACTTTAAAAGTGAATGGTGCACAATCTATTGCAGTAAATGGCTCAGCTTTGCTAGGATAGCTGTCATAAATTGATTTTACATGTCAATAGTGGCTATTAGCTAATTATATAATCTGGCTTTTTGATGTGCTTCACATGCAGCCTTACTTTTAGACAAAACTGCCAACTGAAGAAGAAATTGAGTTTCCTTTTTTTTTTCCTCTCATTTCAATTACTTAACTATATACCCATATCCTAATCTTCTACTGAATGTAATTAAATGATTCTTAGAAAATTATTAAGTCAAGAAGTCTTTGGAACACAGTTGTGCTTGTGAGCGAGTGAGCGCGTGTGTGTGTGTGAGACAGAGGAGAGTAATGCTGGGAGTGGGGGTGTCGTCTTTGTTATTTGAGCAAACTGAGTTAATGAGTGGTTTCGCGCAAATACCCAAGCCTACAAGCCAACCCTATGAAGCATTTCCCCTCAGAGTATTATTGTAATAAGCATTGTCTTTCGGGGACTCCCAATTCTCCATGCTGAATTTCTCTCCACAGTACAATGGGATTTTTGGCAGGAGCTAGCAAGGAGCATATGGGATCTCGGTATTAGACAGAGATGTACTGCTGATGGAGGGAAGTATTGTGCCCTTACCTTGAAAGGATATTGTACAATGCATGGGAGTTATCCTGAGGTGTTGGAGCACCATTCCTGATGTGGTCAATGTCTATCCAAAGGAACGATATAGAAGTACATCAGACAAAATGTTAGGGAAACAGATTTAATTAAGTGTTTTACTATTTATTTATAATCTGCAAAGTCATCTTATAAAGCATCTGCTGTCTTTGCATGGCTGTTTGAATTAAATGTGTATTACTTTACTGTAAAATCAGCATGGACCTCACCTCACACTCCAGCTCACAGAAATTTCTGCAGCTGCACACAAGTCAGCAAAATAGCACAAATTTATACCCGTAACACTGTGACCCAAATATTTGTTAAGCCAGTACATGTCACCTCATTACATGTACATATTCTACTCTGAAGTTTTAGTATCAGCTAGCTGCATTATGTTTTCTGCTATTGAGCCCATGTTTTGATTTAGCAGGCTATTTAATTACTGCTCTGTGTGTCAAGACTATCCTAAGGTGATAATATCTTGTTCCCCTATTCCATTTCCCCCTGCACAAAAAAAAAAAAGGAAGTTTTACCATTCTCTTCCTCTCTTTTTTGTGGTGTTCTACACACAAAACTAACTTTTCTTGGTGTGATAAAGCTTATCTGAATTAAGTTTCAATGTACTGTGCTCTGTAATTCAGAAACGTGAGTTTTATTGTTTTAAACACTTCTTTTAAAATTTGACATATAAATGGCAAGCTTCTAGCCGTTTATTTACTTCATGAAGAATTTATTATAATAGTCAGAAAATTGGTTATAGGAAAGAAATACTGTACAAGGACAGCTGAACTACATTGTTTACACACATCAGGTCTCATTCACTTGGATTCATTTATTGTTTGTTCAATACGAGTCCTTTTTGTGTATTAAAAATCATTTGATACAGCTTTTTCTCTCTCGTCTGCACTAGACAGGTTGTAAAATGTAATTTGCAGAGCTATGTGACCAGCAGAATTGCTTAAGCAGTCTTAGCATTTTTTTTAATGAATGCCAGCCACCTAGCTTCACCTAAATAATACTCTTATCTTTAATGGTTGTGATATTGAGCTCTATTTGCCTTTAAAACTTCAGTAAATATCATAGGCCTGCAAGAATAATTTGAGAAAGATTATTTACCCTTACCCCATTCTTCTTTCTCTATTTTTCAAATAAGATAGGTGTAGCTACTAAACAGGAATATTAAACTGCATGGAAGTTGCGACAGTTATTGTTCCAAATCTGAGCATTTGTGGGGTGGACCCTATAAACTTTGAAGTGCAAGAGAAATAAGATTTTAGGAGTGCTTAATAAAGGATGATTTTTTTTTTCCAGATACTTAAGAACATGTTTAATCTGGTTTTGGAGAGTTGGTTTTTTTTTTTTTTCTACAACTGAACTAAACAGGTTTTCTGAAGCTAGCTCTCTTTTATTCCAAAGTAAAAAAGTCAGGAAATAAAGTACATTGATAGTCTTCAACCGTTCCCTTTGCAGTACCTATCGTTGGCCAAAATCAATCTCAAATTGGGGAATTTCACTTTTAATTTAATTTAATTTAATTTAGTTTAATTTATTGCAGTTAGCATAAAATTTTGATTACTGATTCTAGCGTCAATAAGCAGATAAACAATTAAACATTTGGAGAAAAACACCTCATCTGCACTCCAGTCACCTCTCTTCCCTGCTTCCTCGTCTCCAGTCCCCTCACTGCAGTTTATACTCCATCCCTTCGGTGAGGCGATGGGCAGCACAGGAGGTGGGGCCAGTGTGTTGTGTTCCCTTCTCTTTCTGCTGCTCCCTTTTTATCAGTCAACTCCTGCAGCCAGGGTTCCTCCAGGAACAGTAGTCCCTTGAGAGGCTGTATCAGCTCAGGTGTCTCCTGCTGTATGTTCACCTGTTCATCCCTCTGATACCTTCTTTAGGTCTACAGCGTGACCAGGGTGATTTTCTGGTCTCAACTGTGGTGCAAAGACCTGGTGCTGTGTCACACCTCACGTTGCATTTGATGTTGCGGTCCTTCCTCTCAGTGAAAGGGGAACGGATAGAAAAAGTATTCAGAGAATGTAGTTTTTCAGGTTTCTACTGAGAAAAATGAACATCAAAATGTAAATCTTAGACTATCAGTCTATTCAGTGAAGAGTCAGTCAATGAAAGACAATGTAATATTATGCAGACTGGACTCCCATAAGTACAGGAGGTTAAACAACATGTAAATATGTAATGTAGTGCAGAGACGTGGGCACTGGGCAAAAGCCTGAAGTAGCTTAAATATTGATTCAGTGTTTCCTGATGCAGCTTTTCGTCCTGGTTTGAGGTAAACCAGAACCAATTTTCTGTTCACTTTTCTTACCTAGCCAGACAGTTGAATACAGTTTCCAAGCCACCTGCATCTGTGACTATGTCCTTTCTGACAGGGTCTTACTCTTTTGGTCGACCTCCATTTCATCTCTATTTCATGACACAGTATGATTACTTTGCACTAACACAAGGGACGCACACTACCAGTGATATCAGTCTAGGAATTGAAAGGGCTGGGAAGGACAGGAAAAACTGTATTTTGTATAAGTATATATATAAATATCTTATTTGTATATCTTATATGTATATCTTATATGTATATGTATATGTATATCTTACTTCTAAGTAAGATAGCTAGAAGTCAGGAAGATGACTGCTAGTCCAGGAGCCTGGAAGCAGCTCTTTGCTTTCAAAAATTAAACAGAAATGTAGACATTTTATTCCTCTAGGCTAGGAACTAACTAAATTATTGGAGAATCTCATATTATATTGACCTTCAAAAATACCCAGCGCCCAACTGAAAATTTCATTTTTTTAAAGGAGGGAAGGGAGGTCTGCCTATTTCAACATGATTTTAATTTTCTTGTGTCCTTGGAACAATAGATGGGGAGACAGAAAAACAAATATTTCTTGTCAAATTGCTGTGTAAATGAGAGAAAAAGGAATACACTCAAGCAATTCGCTGTATGTCTTTCTGTAGAGGAATATATTGAAACTGGATCCAGAGGTCACCAAAGAGGTGTTGGCGGTGGAATGTCTCCACTGCTCTACAATTATCTGACTCTGATCCCTCACACTTACTTTAGTAGGGCTGTTTTTTTACTATTGTTATTCTGCTGCAGGACTTAAGGACATAATGGTCTTCTTTGGAAAAAGGAATGAACAAAATCAGATTGGTCTAGAAACTATTTAATGTTTAAAATGAACAGCTATTGTTAGTACTGCCATAGAGATTATACCTTAAAAAGACTAACATTTCCTCTCTGCATTGCTTTTTTTTTTTTAATAAAATCCTGTAGAAAGAAGCATTTTGAAAGTCTATGCAATATTGTGATTCCAGCTGATCTTCCTTATTCCTGTTATTAGATTAGATTTCTACTGTCTCGTCCTTCTGCTATAGTCCTTGAAAGTGTACAGCTCCTAGTGTAAATAAGTTAGACATTTCCTAAGTTTGAAGATTATTCTCTGCTTTTATGAGAAGCTGTGTATCTTTTAAACACTGGAAATCTGCTGCCAAGTACTGTTCACAGCATGAAGATAAATAATGCCATTAAACTAGAAAACCTTTTAATGATTGCTGGCTATTCAGTGAACTTAGCAATTTAAGCTAGTACTTCCTTAGAAAAACCACTGCAGTTATTCAAACTTCTAAGCCCAGCAATCATTTCAAGACAATGTAGTAGCATTCTTTTATAAAGTGGGTCACTGGTGATTTTCTGAAAGTTTACACGGGTAATTTTTATATTCTTTTTATTGCTATGTACAAGAAGAAATACAAAATGTGATTTGGGTTGTTAAAATGGCATAAAATTATTTCAATTTAACTGGGACTATCCAGGAGTAATGTGGAGGTCATTCTTAATTTCCATGAAGACGGTTGCTGTGAGTTGACAAATATGTTACTTAGCCAGCCCACCATTCTGCCCTTTGTAATGATTAAGGAGCAGGTTAAAGGAACATGGCTTCTCTGTTGCATCAAGCTGATTCTGGCTAGAGAGCTTTTCTGTTCACTCCCGTTTCTACTACTGACTATATCTTTTATCACTATCAACCAAGTAGAAAGACTAGCACTTAGATCATGTACTTTCCTTTTTACACCTATGTAGTAAACATTTTCTATCTAAAAATGGGCAAAATGTATGTACTCTGTAATTGGAGAGATGTTCAATAATTCTGAAAGCACAGGAAAACTTTTTAAGGACATAGAGAAACATTAAGGGAAACACTCACTGCTAAAATTAATAACTGATCGGTGCACATGTACAGTTTAACCAGAAATTAAAACTAAATCCTTCTGTAATTCTAACGTGAAACTGAGTTCACCATTTATTCATTTCCGTTTGAACAAGCAGGAAAAGGGACTAAAAAGTTTGAAAAGAAACTTGCTTTTTTTATTGTTATTCTAAATGTAGAACATCTTTCTTAAAGTCAGGTCAGAATTGGGTGATTTAACATGAACCTAAAAATCCTCATCCGTTTGTAGAAAGCACCGTGTACTCAGAACTGTGCCAGGTATAAAAGGTAAGTTCTGAGTGCATTCTTGCAGATGCCATAGCACAGCCTGTGGGGAATGATGCACTATAATGGAGATTCCCTGCAAGGCTCAGCAGTTCCTTCGCTTAGGTCCCTAGCAGATCTGACAGATGACATCCTTTTATTATTTAATTTCTTTTCCTTCCACACACACTTACTGCATTTCTAAAATCTAAGCAAGAATGGGTAATTGAATTCTTTGTTTTTTATTCATCAATTTATCAAAACACTTTTACTCTCTTAAACCACATTAGCATTTAATTAAAACTTTGGAGAATTTATTCTCTCTCGTCCACTCTGCTGTAGCACTCAGAATTTATTAGGCTGGTATTAAACACCAAAATCATGTTTACTCCAGCACTTCCTAAAAATAGATGCAATTGTAAACAAAGCATTCACTCTTTCATAAATAATTGATTTGGTTGAAAGGTTAGGGATTGTTCCAAACAGCATTATAGCAGAATTATTCAGGATTTTCCAAGTTTACCCTTACAGAAGTCATATACCCGAACACTGAACCACCATCTGACAGCTTGTAAAGGTTTTATTACTCTGATTTTTTCTAATTTAGACTCCTAAATGATTCATTGTTTTTGGCCTAAGAATAAGTGATGCTGTTTGGCAAATGTATTTTTCTATGAAACTGGGGCCTCTAAGTGGGTTCTCAGAGAAGTCTGTGCCTCACTGACTTTTTGCCTAAAGTATAGAAATTTAAAGGCACAAGACAGAGCATAGGAAGAGTAAAAATCTGGCATAGGGTATATCCTCTGTGAAGATTAATTATTAAATCTCATGAACTCCTTTCAGCCTCTCATAAGGGCTGTCATTCAGAATATTTTCAAATAGTTTTCGCTTTTATTTTCCAACCTTTGAATAAGTGTGAAGCTGGCAAATACTGCTGTTCCGATTTTGTTGTGGTTGTTAGGATTCTTTTCACTTCTTTTTAATTTACCATTTTTGGTTTAGCTATTGGAGAGTATTTCCATGCTCTTTTCAAGTCTTCCCTCTTGTGTTCTGAATAGAGGCTACTATTTATAATAAATAAGAGGGTGTGCAACCCTTATAAAAATGAAAAATTGATTTTGTAATATTAAATCATAAATATTATCTAAATAGTCCTATTTATTGTGAGCATTATTCAACAGCAAAACTATGAACTAGTGGCTTGAGGGTACATCTTTGTATATATATGAACCATAATGAGTGAAAGAAATGTCCAGATTTTCAGAAAGACATGAATGTGTACAGTTGATATTTTAAAAACATTCTTCTTATCAGCTTCCTGATTTAAATGAAGGGTAAGAAACCTGGAAAAGTGATGCATTTGCAAACATACTCATTCCAAAAGGTGGTCGTGATGAGAAAATCAATTGTGAAGAAGTCCTTGAGATTTTATGTCTATGCTGTCACCGAAGTGGGTGAATATTTTGTGGTGTTTATACAGACATATTGGTGTTTATACAGATGATTGCACTGAGACTTTTGTGAGCGTGCAGAGTATAGAAATAAAACAGGAGTTCTCATCTTCTTTTAAAAAACGGTGAGGGGGAGCAAGAAAAGAGATCTGTTAATGCTAAAACTGGTCCCTTGTATTCTAAGAAGTGAGGTCGTTAAGGTGAGATACAACCTTCAGAGTAAGAAGGTCGGGGGTTTTTTGGCAGGGGGCGGGGGGGGCTGGATGGTGGATTTGTGGGGAGGTGGTGAGAAGATGATACTTCTAAGTAATCTGGCTCCTTGTCCTGCCTGTTTTGGTAATCAAACTGTGCTGAGAGTAGGATTACAAACTGAAGCCCTTTTGTTTCAGACAATATTACACAAGCATCATCTGCTGTTAGGGAGATAGTCATCCAGGGAACAGTCTTCTAAAGACAGCATGATGTTTTTACCAAATTCAAGCCCGTAAAGACTGTTCTGTTGAAAGCAGAATGGTCCCTTCCCGTTTTATTTTAAGCTACACTAGCAGCTGCCATAATACATACAAAAGCTAAATGATTTTGTAACACTATTAATGAATTTAAATGAGAGCTGCAGTCTGCTCTTCTCCAGTCCAAACTTTCAGCTAACTGGGATGAACAGAAACTACAATTTGAGGCAAGTCATCCTTTTTATAAAACCATAAAACTCCCCTTGAGACATGCTCACAAAGAAAGAAGAATTAGCCTTGTTGAGAAGAACATTGTAAAACAAATAATTTTAAACTAGCAACAGTCATAGGAAGGACTTTCTTGTCTGTAATTCTAATATTTTCACAGGGGGGGAGACAAAATTGTTAGTAAATTGGTGTGAATAATAAACCAGAGAAGATAATACATGGATATGATTTTTAACTCTTGTTGGCAAAAATTAGAACTAACTGTTACTGATGACAGATTTACAGTGGCAGAAAACTCTCAGCGTAAACCATTCAACCCAAATTTTAGATATTCTTTAACTGGCATATTTAACTGAATGTCATTAGCATAAAAGCTGCATATGCTCAGTATACTTAACATATGCAAAGCTTCCGTTTAATATGCGGAGTTCAGAGAAAGAGATGCACAAAACATTCCAGCTAAGGTAGACCTAACACAACAAAAAACTTGTATATTTAAACTCTAATACATATATTTAATACTTCAGTAGTAATTATTCCAGTAAAGGAATTATTCCATTAAACTATTTCAGTAAAGTTTTTGTAGTTTATTGGCATTCTAAAGAGTGTGCAATACTCTTAAAATGCTTCTTACAGCAGTAACAACTTTAGACGCATGTTACGATTTTTTCCTCATCTAAATACATTGTTTATAGTCGTGAGCAATTAATTGTTAAAGGTCTTACTCAAATTGTATACCTTATTGAAAAGTAAAATTTCAATAAAGAAATCTGACTCTGAGAAGCATTCTGATTTGCTTCTGATTCATACCACTGTAAAATTTCTTTAACCCTCTTCCATTTAAAAATACTTTGTCTCATCTACTTACAGAGTGGAAAAACTGCAGACTAGTCGAACTAAGGTTATTCAGTTTAACAATGGTCTAATTAATCATGCCCTTAAATCCGTGCTAAAGGGCTTTGCTCAGTCAGTCTACATGCAGTCTTTTCATTTCAGAAACTGCACTTCATCAACATTTACTGGATGTTTGGGGAGAGCTCTTTTTTATGCAGGTGGTCTGGGCCTCTTGGGTGGTTGAGTATGTAATTCTGTTCCAGCGTGACTGTTCTGTCTGAAGCTAACTTCATGATTGTGAACTATATAGACAATTCATTGCTGCCTGGTATCACAGGGTATTCATCCAGAATTAACAAATGCATTACACACTAACCTAACATGCTTTGCTGATGCAAAGCTTTATGCAGACATTGCAGTAGGTTAGGTTAATCAGCAAGATAAAAGGATGGTATCGTGAACTTCATAGGTGAATTAAGCCAGGGGTTCAAGCGGCAGTCTAGGCAGACCTAAGTGCTGATGGCTGTAGCTACACTACCTACTTCCACGTCCTCTCTCACTCCCACATCATCTGACCCTTGAAGATTTCTTGTTCACAGCAAAAGTGAATAGCACGCTCACTCAGCTCAGTGAAATGTACACTAAATGCTGGCACAAACCAGGGTGAGGGAAAAATGGAAGTAGAACTGCGAAGTAGATATTTTTCAACTGTAAAATCAAATGAGGAAAAACTGAAGAGGTAAAATCAACAGAAGCTTTGAATCTCTTCAACAACATGCTTGAAAGACAAATATTTAATAACATAAGCATAGGGATGTACCTACACTATAATCTTGATGTTGGATCTGACTTGTTTTACTCTAGCAAATCAGTCTTTTAATCCACTGTGACAATTTAAGTGAAATTCCTTTTCATGGACACCTGTCAAACTGCTATAGAGTTTCATCATATTAAGTCTCTGTACTTCAAACTTTGTGAGTCTGAGTGGCATCTTGTGTTGGCTTCTGCCATGCCTTCTGTCACATGCAATGCTCATTAGCCGCTTCATTTGAAGTGCGATCTTGCAACCTGACTTCCCTGCCTTCTACCTTCTTTTTAGACCTCTCTGCAAACTTCTTAATTCCCTACCACACCACCACATCTATCCCTGTTGCCTCCGGTGCAGACTTGTCGTGTCTTTGTGGATGCACTGGAGTGCTGGCAAAGAAAATATTTTCAAGTGTTGAGAATCTTTTAACTAGCACAAAATGCATATACATGACGAGGGGATCCAGAGGCATGGGGTGACAGAGCAAGACACCTTTTTAAGAGAACTGTTTAACTGTGTGGTGTCTGCAGCAGTGCCTCAAGCCTACCTCTGCCCCTCCTCTGATTCTGCTGTATTTGTCCCTACATTGTTAGAGTCCATTCCCTCAGCCTTTGCAAGTCCTATAGTTTTTTGGGAAGGAAGGATGTCTTTTTCTTCAGAGGAGCAGTTTTTAATTCTGCTTTGGTGGAGTGCTGTCCTTTGGAGCATACTTGCAAATGTAGGCTGGAGAAAATACATTTTCTCACGAATCTCCTAGCTCCTGAGTAGAGCTTACACTCTTCAGTATAAAAGAATATACTTATGCTGCTGTCAGGCTAGTCCTTGACAAGACCCTTGGTACAACTCCTGTCTCATCTTATGGGGCATGATGGAGGACAGAGTAAAAACAGTTTTAGAAATAAGGGCCCTATCACTTCATTAAATCAGATGAAAATTTGGAAATAGATTTTCCTCAGTGCATACGCCCATCTACCTTTTACACTGGATTTTTATCCAGAAGTATCCATAAACTAATGTTTTCATGTGGTTTGAAAGTACTCTCATAGAATAGTGCAGTGGATTCTAAACTGCCATGACATTTCGGTGTTGTTCTAAAAAGCCTTAAAGAGGCTTGACATGGATGACACCACCCTATACGCAGGCCTGCACAGTGGCGCGTGTCCAGATTTATGGAGGAATCCAGCAATGGACTCGGGCTCCTATTCCTGGCCACTGGCCCTGAGAGCGGCCCCGCACCCCCACAGTACTGCCAGCTGCCAGGCCCAGGATGCAGACAGGGACGGCCCCTTCCCATTGGTGACGGTGGGGACGGGCTCCCAGACATGCTGAGGGGAGGCCAGGGCTGATCCCCGGCCCGCGGCAGCTGCTGCCAGGTGAGGCTCCATAGCCGGGCCCAGTGCGGCCTGAGCTACGGCCCCTGCTGCGCCCCGGCCCAGGGCCCCGCTGAGCCCGGCCCACCCGCAGGCCCACGGCCTGGCCTGGCCACGACCCCAGGAGGTGCCGGGTGCTGGGGGCTGGGGTTGCCCCGGTGCCCCTGTCCCGGTTTGAGGTCAAACAAAACCCATTTGCTTTTCAGTAATTTTACCTTTCAGTTAAGCCTCGTCTAACTCTGAAATGAATAGCATGTGTTGGCTTCCGGCAGATAAGGTCTGATGTTTGTAATTAATACAATCAATGGTGTGCAGAGAGGCTCTTGCTTATACTTGTTGCTGTAACACCCAAGGGCAGCCAGCTTTGTTATTTGCCCCATTGGAAGGTCAGGAATGGAAAAGCGTAGAGGGGTCCCATCTGCAGGGAGGAGGGGACAGGACAGCTGACCCAAACCTGACCAACAGGGTATTCCATCCCATCTGCCCTATTCTCAGTATAAAAGCTGAGGGATCAAAGGATCAGGTCTCTTTCTTCAGTGGCTGGTGTCCGAGGAGCACTGACTCTGTTCTTCTTTGATCCTGATCCCTGCATTCCTGAATCCAGATCCATAATCCAGTTCCCGTCCATTGCTGGGTCCTGTCTGGGACTTTCCTGGCGTCTGCTGGTGATGCAATTGTCATCTTGGGAGCTCAATATGGCTTGTATATATCATATATATTTTTCATTATTTTCTTTTTATTATCTTTTTCCCTTTTAACATTTTATTCTTAAAATTTCCTTAAAGTAGTTCGGTTTCTTTTGAACTCGTAAGTCTCTCTCTCTCTCTCTCTCTCTCTCTCTCTCTCTCATATTTTCTTTCTCTCCTCTGAAGGGGGAGCGATTAAAGACAGCCTCTGTCATTTGCCTTAGCGCCCAGCCCAGCCCAAACCCTCGGCAGCCCCCCAGCTGCCCTGCTCCTGGCCCTGCNCTTCAGTGGCTGGTGTCCGAGGAGCACTGACTCTGTTCTTCTTTGATCCTGATCCCTGCATTCCTGAATCCAGATCCATAATCCAGTTCCCGTCCATTGCTGGGTCCTGTCTGGGACTTTCCTGGCGTCTGCTGGTGATGCAATTGTCATCTTGGGAGCTCAATATGGCTTGTATATATCATATATATTTTTCATTATTTTCTTTTTATTATCTTTTTCCCTTTTAACATTTTATTCTTAAAATTTCCTTAAAGTAGTTCGGTTTCTTTTGAACTCGTAAGTCTCTCTCTCTCTCTCTCTCTCTCTCTCTCTCTCTCTCATATTTTCTTTCTCTCCTCTGAAGGGGGAGCGATTAAAGACAGCCTCTGTCATTTGCCTTAGCGCCCAGCCCAGCCCAAACCCTCGGCAGCCCCCCAGCTGCCCTGCTCCTGGCCCTGCCCTGACACTCTCTGCATGGGGAGCCCTGTGGTCCTGGCCTGTGGAGAGCTAGCTTTTGTCCTGTGTTACCTGTACCTTAAACAGTTTCTTTTTCCAACGAAGAGGAAGTCAGGCAAAAGTGCCAGGAGGCCTGTGTGGATAAACACGAGGATCCTGGACAATCTCAGACAGAAAAAGGAAGCCTACAGAGGGTGGAACAAGGACAGAAAGCCTGGGAGGAATACAGAGAAATGGTCAGAGAAGACAGGGATCAGGTTAGGAAAGCTAAAGCCCTAATAGATTGAGATGTGGCCAGGGGCATCAGGAAAGCCTTCTATAGGTATATCACTGACAGAAGGAAGACTAGGGAAAATGTGGGCCCACTCAGGAAGGAAACAGGAAACCTGGTCACCTAGGACATGGACAAGGCTGAGGTACTTAATGACTCGGTCTTCACCAGCAAGGGCTCTAACCACACCACCCAAATCACAGAACACAAAGGCAGGGACTGGGAGAATGAGGAACCACCCACTGTGGGAGAAGATCAGTTTGGACACCACCTAAGTAACCTAAAAGTGCACAAGTCCGTGGCACCTGGTGAGATTCATCTGCAGGTCCTGAGGGAACTGGCAGGTGAAGTTGCCAAGCTACTATCCATCATATTTGAGAAGTCACGGCAGTCTGGTGAAGTTGCCACTGATGGGAAAAGGGAAAACATAACCTCTGTTTTTAAAAAGGTAAAAAAGGAAGACCCAGAAAGCTACAGGCCAGTCAGTCTCACCCCTGTGCCCAGTGAAATCATGGAGCAGGTCTGCCTGGACACTATAGTAAGGCACAAGGAAAACAAGGAGGTGATTGGTGACACAGCAAGTCAACAAGGCTTCACTAAGGGCAAATCGTGTCTGACAAATTTGGTGGCCTTCTATGATGGTCTTACAGTGTTGGTGGATAAGGGAAGAGCAACTGACATCATCTACCTGGACTTGTGAAAGGCATTTGACACTGTCCTGCATGACATCGTGGTCTCTAAATTGGAGAGACATGGATTTGACCAATGGACCGCTCAGTGGATAAGGAACTGACTGGATGGTCACACTCAAATAGTTCCAGTGAATGGCTTGATGTCCAAGCAGCGAGCAGTGGCGAGTGGTGTTCCTTGGTACTGGGACTGGTACTGTTTAACATCTTTGTTGGAAACATGGATGTTGGGATGGAGTGCAACCTCAGCAAGTTTGCCAATGACACCAAGCTGTGTGGAGAGGTTGACAGGCTGGAGGGAAGGGATGCCATCCACAGGGACCTGGACAGGCTTGAGAGGTGGGCGCATGCCAACCTCATGAAGTTTGACAAGACCAAGTGCAATGTCCTGCTTGTGGGTTGGGGCAATTCCATGCACAAATACAGGCTGTGTGGGGAGTGGGTTGAGAGCAGCCCTGAGCAGAGGGACTTGGGTGTTGGTGGATGAGAAGCTCAACATGAGCCGAC
The DNA here is from genome assembly GCA_013398295.1 of Chionis minor. Lineage (NCBI taxonomy): Eukaryota > Metazoa > Chordata > Aves > Charadriiformes > Chionidae > Chionis > Chionis minor. The sequence continues at coordinate 370,569 of VZSF01010239.1, read as the reverse complement.
AGTGTGCGCTTG